>LPNX010979331.1:57535-151894 GCA_001517045.1 Pseudotsuga menziesii | reverse complement strand
TATATATATATTTCAGTCGATTCTCATTCTCCCCGTTCATTACAGAAACAACTACGGACTCTTCATGTACCATCTAATTGCAAATGAGAAACAGTTAATAGAATTTTAACTGTCAAGGCTCTCAACGTCTTGAATGATGATCTCTACAAAAATGATTCACATTCAATGAATGTCATAGATTCTCAAAATTATCTAACTGAAAAAACTTTAAGTCCCTCGAATACCTAGTTTGTCTGACTCTCTGCATTCCACGACTAGTCATTCTCTTCTCTGGGATTTTACCTTTTACAATTGAGTTCCACTCTCACTTACTCCAAATCACATCATTCTAGTCGCTGCTCTACAAGGCCATGCCACGCCAATTATCACCAATGTCATGCCACGCTGGGGTTTTAAATTTTTAAATCAGAGGTCTATTTGCTTATTCTCCTGCCGTTGCAGAAAGATAATCGACTTCAGTCTCGATATTCTTCTCCGATGCATTTGACTTAGTCGGCTGATTGTTTGGTTTCGCGTCGGAACATTTTGTTCTTTCATTCTCTGCCATTGCGGTTCCTCAACGAGATAACCATCCACCATATATGTTTTGCTTGCCGCGGAGCCCGTAGTCTTTCCATGTTCCGCCGTTGCGGCTGTGAATAGGACTATTCTTCCGTAATATTTTATTCTTCCGCTCGCCGATATGTTTATTTTCCGTGGAGCCCATAGTATTTCCATCTTCCACTGTTGTGGATGAGAAAGTCACTATCCTTCTGCCATTTAGTCATTTCTCTTCTGATGAAGAGTTTTCCCATTGTCGCCATGGATCCCGTAGTCTTTTCAGTTTCCGCTGTTACGGATGAGAAAGACACTATCCTTCCACTATTGTGGATTATAAAGTCACTATCCTTCCACCGTTTAGTCGTTTCTCCTCCAATGAAGAGTTTTCCCATTGTCGCCGTGGAGCTCGTAGTGTTTCCGGCTTCTGTTGTTGCGGATGAGAAAGACATTATCCTTCTGCCTTCTCTGTTTCAGATTCTATATAGTGTGATCAAACTATTCTTTTAAAGATCTGTTTTATATGTGAATCAATGTATAGATGTAACACTGTGTTTCAATGAGACTTCGTATGTTAAGCTCCATGGTATAGAATAATGCTGAGTTTCAATATAATGTTGTATCCATGTGTTTCGATGTGTAACATTTGACTGTGTATGTTGTTGATGTATAACATGATAACATATGCAACATTTGTAACATTTGATCGTTTTCATCCCTCTATTCCATTTATTTGAATGTATAACACAATCCTCTGTTGTAGTGAACTGTGTAATCATCCTTTTCAATATGTGGGTATTCTGTGCAACATTTAGAGCTGTGACATTATTCTCATCCTGTTTTGGCTTTGCCTGTGAGTGAAACATTCAAAGTTTGGCATATGGAAACTTTCAGACTGTGTAACAAAACTAGCTAACATAAGATGCAGCAGGAGATCCAAGATGGCAAGCAGCCATGAAGGAAGAGTTCAGCTCACTCCAAAAGAGCAACACTTGGGAGTTGGTTGATCTTCCCCCAGGGAGGAATCTAGTTCAGTGTAAATGGGTGTACAAGACCAAATTTGATGCTGATGGTTCACCTCTGAAGTACAAGGCCAGATTGGTATCCAAGGGCTACTCACAGGTTCATGGCATAGATTACAATGAGACCTTTGCACCAGTGGCAAAGATGGACTCCATCAGGCTAGCCTTAGCCATTGCAGCTTCAAAGCAATGGGAGGTACATCACATGGATGCAAAGTGTGTCTTCCTGAATGGAGATCTCACTGAAGAGATATACATGCAGCAGCCTCAAGGATTTGCTACTAACCCATCTCTTGTGTGCAGGCTAAGGAAGTCATTGTATGGGCTTAAGCAAGCCCCCAGGGCTTAGTATGCCAAGATTGGTAGCTTTCTGTTATCATTGAATTTTGTTCGATGCAAATCAGATCCAAATGTATATTTGAAGTTGATTAATGGTTCATTAATGATCATTGTTTTATATGTTGATGACCTTCTCATTACAGGAATCTCAAAGGATGAGATTGCTTCCTTGAAGGGTGCAATGAACCAAGTCTTCTCCATGACAGCTTTGGGGATCTTAAGCCAATTCTTGGGGCTTGAGATTGCTCAAACCAAAGCTGGAATCAAGGTGCACCAGTCCAATTATTCCTTGGATTTGCTAAACAAATTCAAAATGAAGGATTGCAAGCCAAGAAAGACTCCTTTCCTTTTAGGAGTGAAGCTTGAAGAAGCTCATTCTTCACCCATGGTAAACAATACACTGTATAGGAAATTGATTGGATGTTTGTTGTATATTACACATACTATACCTGATATTTCTTATGTATTAAGTGTGGCTTCTAGATACATGGATCAGCCTCATGAGATCCATTGGAAAGCAGCCAAAAGGATCCTTAACTTTGTTCAGGGAATAAGGACACATGGGATCTTCTATAAAGCTAAATCTGATCTTGATTTGATTGGGTTTACTGACAGTGATTGGGAAGGTGATAGCATAGACAGAAATTCCACATCAGGATATGGGTTCATGCTTGCAGAAGGGCCAATCAGCTGGTCAAGCAAGAAACAGAGTGCCATTGCACTCTCATCTACAGAAGCAGAGTACAGATGAGTTGTAAATGAAGCAACTCAATGTTTATGGTTGCAGGGATTACTTGGAGAATGTGGCTTTGAATTAGAATACTCAACTACTATCTACTGTGATAATCAGAGTACCATTCAAATCTACAATGATCCAGTTCAGAAGTAGACAACCAAACACATTGAGATCCATATGCACTACATCAGAGAGCTTGTGCATGATGGCACCATTCACCTACTCTTCTATTCATCTTCAAAACAAGTAGCTGATATCTTCACCAAAGCATTTTGTGAGAAGACCTTCAACAATCTCAAATCACTGCTGGGGATTGCTGATCATGCTGTGAAGCATGAGTGATGACAATATTTCCAAATTTTGTTTTACAATCCATGTTTAAGGGAGGATTTTCCCACTAGGTTTTTGCCTCTTTCCTTGGTTATATGGACATGCAGTATGTAAAGGGTGACTAAGCCTTGTTGCTAGGCCTTATAATTTTTTGATATATTACTCATAAGTCAGGATTAAGGGGGGGTGTTAGAATAATCAACCCATAGTTAGCTACCTTAGACATTAATTAATCCATTTTTGTCTTATTTGCCTAGTTTCTATGTTCCACCTTATGCAAGTTGTCATCTACATATCCATAGTGGTAAAAATTGCTAATTTTGACTCATGGAGCACTTGGGAAACCTCCTGGAATCAAATCTGCTTTATTCCTGGCCTCCTAAGCGCCCTTCTGCTTTTTCTACTTTATTGCCTGCTTTTTCAGTGCTTTAAGGCAATTGGGAAAGTTTGACTAGGTGAGGTTAACTAGTTTTTTGTCCTCCACATCCTCCACTCTTTTCTCCTATGAAAAGCATGTATGATTTTTCCTTCCATTACCTTTTAGCTTTCCTAATTGATTTTTCCAATTCGTGAACTCCTTGACAGTTTTGGAAACTGCTTTATGCACCTATGGGGGATTTGCTT
The DNA here is from genome assembly GCA_001517045.1 of Pseudotsuga menziesii. Taxonomy (NCBI): domain Eukaryota; kingdom Viridiplantae; phylum Streptophyta; class Pinopsida; order Pinales; family Pinaceae; genus Pseudotsuga; species Pseudotsuga menziesii. The sequence continues at coordinate 148,306 of LPNX010979331.1, read as the reverse complement.
AGATTTAGTAAGCTTGCTTTTGACTAGATTTGAATTGCCTCTTCATGCATTTGAATCCTTCATGTAACTATTTATTGTGGTAGCCTATGACTTCACAGGGTTGGCTATTGTACACTTATTCAATACAGTTTAGTGTTCAGCTCCATATTCAGTCTCTTTTGTGAGTGATTTTGCATGTACAATTGATCATTGTTGTGAGTGTAATTGTTCTATCACTGGGTTCAATTTCCATAATTGGTAGGTAGGAATGACCTCCTAACGTTTTTTTCGTCTGTCCTAAACATGTTCTACATTATTTTGTTTTACTATGTTAGTTAAATAAATCCGAGTCTGATTGATATATGAATGTTAAAGATTCAGTTTGTAAAATGTTAGAATCTAGTAGTATTTTTAAATGATTGAAGAAATGAATTTGATTTAGAAAAGTAATGTGTTAGAATGGAAATAATTTCTAGACTGTGTTTTTCCACACTTGGAAAACCAAGACGTACTCCAACACAGTTAAAATATCTTAAGTAGATGAAAGAAAATGATAAGAGATTGAATATAATAGATATGGTTCTGCATTCTGTAGATAGTAGAGTAATTTTATTTAGTGTGTAAATTATTATAAAAAAGAACAGTATTCTAGGTATTTATGTTTACTGTTTTTATGAGCATATCTATGTAAAAATGTTGGAAAAGAAACAATAGTGCTAAAATAGAATTATAGTAAAGAAATATACTGATACAATAACAATTATAGGAGATACAGTTAAGTATCCAAACAAGGTATTAACCACACTTAAATATTAATCTTAAACTATTATTAATATATATACTAGAATAGGATTATGTTTACAAACATTATTAAATAAGAAGCAATCAAAGTTACAGAGTTAATGTTTTAATCCTTACATAACTTTGAATCTTTACTAAGTAACAGAGCAATAAACAAATGTAATCTTAAATGTAAACAATAAATAGAATAAAGCTAAGAACTTACTTATTCAAGAAATAATTATTTACTAGACAAGCTCTAAATCTATGTAAGTTTAACCTGAGGGTCAAACCCTAGTTCTACTTTCATTCTTTTTATAAAAGTATTCTTTAAAATAGAATAAACAAATTAAAAACTAGAATACTATAAGTATGCACTAGACTGGGTACAGTCTTATATCAAGAACTTACAGTATTTTTATAAACTCTTTTATTTAAAATAAAAGAAAATATTTCAATAGGATAAATAATTTCAATACTATTGTAACAACGAAAAAAGAGGTAAACAAAAACCAACAAAACTAGAAAATTTAAGAATATATTTATATAAGGGTTCTTTTACAGTAACCCTAGTATTCTATCCTAATTGATAAGTGTAAATATATAAATTTAACCTTATGACCGAGCTTGCAGTCTTCACACTAACTCACTTATTTACAAGAGAAACATTAAACAGTAATTATTATTATTAATAGTCGAAGAAGGAAAGACTCTAAATACACAGAACCATAATTTACAGGTTATAAAACTATTGCATAAAAAAGACAGAGCTCAAAATTAAAATCCTTTTTAAACCAAATGTATTACTTTGTCAGGACGAAGGGCTAAAGACATAACCAAATTAATTCACTAGCTCAAGGCCGATTTTACCCAACATCCTAGTGAGGGTTTGAAAACAAAACTAACAATCAACTTATTAAAACTTCAGTTAATGTAATATCCCTTATAAGACAATGTATAATTTATCAGGGTATTTGAAACAGAGAACCATTAAAACCATGAAGACAGGTGAACCTCCACATAGTAAGCAAAAAGTATGACATTACTTATCCATAAGGTTGTAAACTTGTTAATAAGTCAAGAAAACTGAAATACAAGTCACGGCATCAAAGCCGGAGCTACCCTATTACAGGAAAGGGTTTTAATAATCAAAAACTAAATAACAACTGAAGTAAGAATTTAAACACCGAAGGAACCTAAGTCATATTTCTTCTTGAACTGAACACCTTTTCCCCTAACTATTACAAGCAGGGAGTTGCCACATTTTAATTGGGGCTTACCCGTTTGGTCTAGAAGTAAATCCAAACGTGGAGAGGATTCTTCCCAAGCGTAAAGGAAAACTATAACCTGCAAGTGAAGACCAAAAACCTTGATTAGAAACTGGGTATTATAATACCATAACTGTAACTAAAATTTTATAATATTAGCATGACAAAATATTTACCTAAAGGTGAAATATTTTGGAACCAAGGAGGTATTGAACCCCTACTACGAATAACAATGGTAAGAACAAACCCTCGTGCTCACCTGAGATAGAGGTAGTGGGGTTCACAATACATACTACACTAACGTCAAACCAGGATCAAAGCTTTGGCATTATCCACGCAAGGAATCGACACTAAAAACTATTGACAGAGTAAACTACCCTCACAAAAACGCAATGCATGCAGAGAGAAATCAAATGCAAGCTTTGTATCTCTCAAACCTCACGAGGGACAACACTTCATTACACACAAGATGGAACTGTAAAACGAGGGAAAACAAGCCTCTCATGGCCACAGTAAAACCAGACAGTGCCAAGACCAAACCCTCGATGAAGAATGAGAAGTTAAGGTTGTGATGTAGGATTTTAAATCATGTATTGCACGGTGGTGGCTGTTCCACATGCCCACCAAATTATTCAGTCCACAATGGGTCGAATGATATAGTTTTCACTATGATTATCGGGACAATAAATTATTGTCCATAATTTAAATAATGACTACAATGATAATGTAACTTACAAAGTAAAAAAAAATCATATCATTTCAATGATAAGCCATAAAGTCAATCTATTGTAAAGAACCAAAACTTATATTGCATCGATATCCTCGTTTTATAATGACCTTGTAATCTTTCTTGGTAAAAATTTATAAAGAGATCAATAGTATAGTAAAATCCTTTGAACATAAGTCGATAGTACTACTATCAACCATTTATATAACCATAAACGATGCATGACTATGTTGTTTAGAATTAGTTTATGTAAACACTAATAGGTAAGAATTTAGTTTAGAAATCAACAAGGTGTTTATAAAAATAAATAGTAATTACACCCTAGGACAACTCTTACTTTTGAATGTAGTCTATAGTACCAAAGAGTAAGATAAACTTCTTGGAAGTGTGTAATCATTTGGTCTCCTAAGGAACCAAAGCTCTAAATGAATCAAACCAAGGCTAGATTAGAATTGGTAGTAAAAGATAGTAAAACTATCCAGGAATAAATATAGTATCACTTCTTATTATAAATAAATAATATGGTAATGTAATTTCTCCACATTACTTATGTCATGAAGAAAATTAGAAGATTGGAATCGCAACTTAACGACTATTGTGCAAGAGATCATTTATAAACTATCATACAATAATAAGCTGATAAGTTTCTTCTACTAAAGCTTAATTAAAAGTAAAGCTAAGGGTTCTATTGTAAGCTTGTTTCTTGGAAAGCCTTAGATTTATTTCCATACTTATAAGTAGTGTTGTAAATTTTAGAAATAGCAACAGTAGTAAACTCCTGTTTCAGTAAGAGTGTTGTTATACTAAATCATGAGCTCTATGAAGAACTGGTAAAAAACTTAGCGTATAAGTGGAAAGAAGATTTATCTAAAGTAGAAGTCATTCTGATAAAAGACAATTAGTATGGCAAAGTTATTGATCATTACGACATGAATTTAAAATATTGACATAGTTGTAAAACAAGTAAAGAAAAGTTACTTTACCTTGTAGTATCCTTGAACTCTATTAAGCAAAATTTTACTCTACCAGTTTATTTATGCTAAAGAAGTATATCTGGATTTAACGCTTTAATAAACTCCTACTTGTTCGATTTTTACCTGATGAACCTGTAAGATCCAAAGGTCCAGCCGATTTAACAATTGCTAAGTAAGCCCCATCTAGAACATAACTTCTCACCTACTTGACAAAATCAAATCATCAGTATAGCTAGAAACAACTGAATGTAGATATTTACACCACATATCAAAATTAAATTAGTATTAATTTATTTGTTTAATTTAATCATTACTTTTGTTAACTGTTTCATTTTTCCGTTAGCTGCTAGAAGTTATCAAACTGCGACTATAGACAATTTATGTTACATAAAAAAAATTTAATTTTTGTGAAAATTTGGGGTTATGACATGTACAATGTGCAAAGAGATGGATAGAGTAATATGGGGTTAGATGTGCTCAAGATAATCCTACTTTGTGGGATTAGGGAAGACTACCTAGACATGTTGAACCTGTTAAGAAAGGGGGACATCTCAAAGGAATCCTTTGAAAATATTATTGAATTATGCAAGAGGTATTGCAGAGGATCTTCTAGGAACAACAAACGGGACAAATGGGATAAACTAGAATGAGATGTCTTCGACAGAACATAGAAGTCATCTAATGGAGGAGCCACCGAGGTAGAAATAGGCAAACTCTTTGAGAATTTCAAGACATAAATGATGAGCTCCATCTCCTTAGAAATAGATGTCCTGAGGGCAAAGAAGAAACAAGCAGTAGAAGATATAACACTCGGTGTATTCTGCCCTAAATGTAGGAAGAAACATCCCCTAGAGTTCCCACTCGATAAAGTAGAAGTGTGTCAGCTTTGTGATCTGAACCATGATACAAAGGAATTCCCTTCACTACCTCAAGTGAAGGAAGTTGTGCAGGCATCAACTCTAGATGTGGAACCAACCTACTTCATTGCCTAGAAAAATCCTTGGCAGCCTTGAAATCAAGGTATGACTCTAGAATTGTTTCTGTTTTCAAATAACATGAATAATTGGAATAATATGCATCACATGAATACACAATTCTCTTCATCTTATTCCAACCATCAATGGTATCCTTCTCAACCTCCAATGCAAAATTTTAACTCTTGAAAGTCTTGGACACAATCACCAAACCAACATAATTCTTGGTCTCCTGGGTGGAGGAACTTCCATCCAGGAAACCAGTTTCCACATAATCATTCTCCTCAATAGTTTCCAAATCAACAATTCCCACATCAACAATACCCTCCTCAACAATATCCTCAGCCATACCAACAGTACCAGTAGTCGCAGCTACAACTTTAGAATAATGCTGCACCTCAGATGCCTATACGTCCTCAGTTGCCTACTCAACCGAAATCAAACCGAAACAAAAGCAGTCCACCAGTTTGAGACTTCCAACATGCCCGCTTATTCCATTACTCCCACCTCCTGTAATGTTATACACCTACGATCAAGGAGAGTAGTGGAACCTTTAATCATCAAGGATGTTCCATCCTCTATATTTGAAGAAAGGATGAATCAACAGTACTCATCTAATGCAGCAATTCCCATTATTGAGGTTGTTGAAAGTCCTACTGAGACACCGAATGAAACACAAAAGGAATTAGCAACTAAGACACAGCCTACACAGTCGTTTAGAAAACCACAATACCGTGAAAGTCTAACATTACATAAAGCAATGGGAAAACCTCAATTTAACCTCTTAGGAGAGTTAAAAAACCTCTATGTCAAAATTCCATTGTTGCAGGCCCTTCATGATGTGCCTATATATGCCAAAACTGTCCAAGATCTATGTGTAAGAAAACTAGGTAGAAAATCTAAGGATCCTCCCACTGTCCATGCCATAGGGAAACTATCCGAACTGATAATGGGAAAAACCCTTCTGGTCAATTACGATGATCTTGGGAATCCCACTATCACCGTGCAGTTTGGGAACATCAGATACCAAATGTGCTGGTATATTTAAGCACAACCATTAATGGCATGAACATAGAAACTATACAAAAACTGGGGCTCACTAATGTCAGGAAAACCCCTACCATTCTAGAACTCGTTGATAGGTCCACCATCAAACCTGAGGGAATCTTGGATGACCTCATAGTCTCAGTTGAATTGTTGGAATACCCTACTGAATTCTTAGTTTTACAGCTTAAGTTGCAGCTGGGGGGACACCCACTTATCCTGGGAAGACCTTGGATAGCCACAATGGATTCCTGCATCAGCCATCGGTCAGGGTCTATGACCATTTAAGATGGAACAAAAATGAAAAACCTCACCTTGTATCCTCTAGCGTAGTCGAGCCTAGAAGCTGAAACTCCATTATGGATGGAGCTAGAGGAAGAGGAGGGCGTTCAACCATTGTTAACGATAAGGAAGGCCTTGACTTTCAAAGATGAAACAGAAGATGATGCCATCAATAATTTCATCAGTGAACCCACTTCTATAAATAAACAAATTTATCAGATCCTGAATAGTAATTTAGGTAAAGAAGAACAAGAAAATATCACAAAGGAGACATTAGTCAGTGATACTCACATAGTTCCGGTGTTGAAAAGTTTGAAAAGTGTTCCAGTTGAGATAGAGCCTGGAAAAACATTGAATATCAATCCCAATCTTGCTCTTGACGAACAAGAACGTCTAATCACTCTCTTAAAAAAACATAAGGGGGCATTCTCCTGAAAGTACACAAATATGAAGGGTATCCCTTCTAATCTATGCACTCACCATATTTACATCAAAATCAACTCCTAGCCTATATGCCAGCCACAACGAAGAATGAATCCCAACCTTAGGGACATAGTGAAAGAGGAAATTCAGAAACTCTTGGAAGCAATAATTATATACCCAATCTCAGACAGCAAGTGGGTTTCTCCACTCGTTATAGTACCCAATAAGGATGGGAAGTGGAGATTTTGCATAGATTATAGAGAATTAAACAAGGAAACTCATAAAGACCACTTCCCCTTGCCTTTCATTGATCAGGTACTGGACACCCTGTCTGGGAAGAAATTGTTCTCCTTTTTTGATGGGTTTAGTGGGTACAATCAAATTCAAATTGCTCCAGAAGACCAAGACAAAACCACTTTCACCTGTCCCTGGGGTACTTTTGCATACATAGTACTCCCCTTCGGTTTGTGTAATGCACCTACCACTTTTTAGAGAGTTGTGATTGGCATCTTTTCGAAGATGGTTAATGACAGTATGGAGATTTGCATGGTTGATTTTACTCCTTATGGCAATGACTTTGAAGAGGCACTAAAATTTTTAGAATAGGTATGAACATGCTGTGAGCAAACCCAACTATCCTTGAGCATTGAAAAGTGCCACATGATGATGAGCGAGGGTGTAGTTCTGGGGCACTTTATCTCTGCTGATGGCATCTAGGTAGATCCCTCCAAAATCAGGGTAGTTGAAAATATACCCACTCCTGGAACACAGAAAGAGGTACGTAGCTTCTTAGGGCATGCTGGTTATTATAGAATATTTATAGAAAACTTTTCCAAACTTGATTCTCCTTTGTTTTCTTTGTTAATGAAGGATGTGCAATTTATTTGGAATGATGCATGCCAGACAATGTTTATTAAACTTAAGGAGAAGCTTTCTACAGATCCAATCACAAGGGGGCCCAATTGGGCCCTGCCTTTTCACATTTCTTTAGATGCCTCTGACATTGCCATTGGAGCAGTATTAGGACAACAGGATGGTCAAGCACCTTATGCAATTTATTACATTAGCAAAAACTTGGCCCTTGCTGAACTTAATTATACTGTTACAAAGAAGGAGGTTTTAGCCATTGTCTACTCCATTAACAAATTTAGACACTAAATCACTGGATATCCCACCTTTGTACACACTCACCACTTGGCCATCAAGTATCTAATGAATAAACCTGTTGCAAATGCTAAGATAACTAGATGGCTATTATTATTACAGGAATTCGATATTACTATTATAGACAGACCTGGAAAAGAAAATGTTGTTGCTAATTTCTTATCTCATTTTACTAACAGTGATGATAATCTACCTATTGAGGACTCTTTTCCAGATGAACACTTATTTGCAGTTTCAGCTCATTCCCCTTGGTATGCAGATGTCGCTAACTACTTGGCTGCAAGGAAGCTTTCGAAATATTTTTCAAAAAAAGAGGAGGAAAAGTATTCAACAAAGTGCCAAGTATTGTTGGATAGATGGTCATCTCTTCTACACAGGCCCTGATCTTGAGATTAGAATATGTGTAAGAGAAGATGAAATCTTCCATATTCTGAAGGACTTCCATGATGAGCCATGTGGGGGACATTTTGTATATAGGAGGACACGTCATAAGGTGCTGAGAATGGGCTATTATTGGCCAACAATTTTTAGGGATGCGAAAAAGTATGTCCAGTCTTGTGACAGCTGCCAGAGGATGGGCCAACCTAACAGATTGGATCAAATTCCTCTTCAACCACAATTGGTGGTTGAACCTTTTGACATATGGACCTTAGATTTTGTTGGCCCTATCAACCCTCATTCCAGGAAGAAAGCCTACATATTATTTTGTACCGACTACATGACAAAATGGGTAGAAGCTGTGGATTTGGTGAAAGCCAATGACCAGGCTGTAATAGATTTCCTGTATGGAGAAATATTTACTCATTTTGGAGTACACAAGGAAGTGGTTATAGATGGAGGACCTCAGTTTGTGTCACATAAATTTGAAGCTTTGCTACAGAAGTACCATATCTAGCACTGGATAGCTTCGCCATACCATCCCCAGGCTAATGGCTAGGTGGAAAGCACTAACAAAGTTATTGAAGCTATCCTTACTAAAATAGTCAGGAGCCATCATAGAGACTAGGCTGATAGAATTCTGAAAGCATTGTGGGTATATCATACTACTTGGTGCAATACTACAGGTTTCTCTCCTTATGACTTGGTTTATGGAAAAAGCGATCTCTTCCCCATTGAATTTGAAATCAAGACCTTGAAGATAGCTATGGAGGTAAACTTAGATGTGACTGAAGCCTAGAGGAGTATATTGAATAAATTGAATGAACTTGATGAGAAACGTTTAGCTGCGGTGGATCAAATAGTATTAATTCAGCAATAGAGATCCAACTGGCATGATCGATTCATCAAAAAGAAAGTCTTCCATGAAGGAGACTGGGAATTATTATATGATTCAAGATTCAAAAGGGACTTCAACGGTAAGTTACGTACAAGATGGTTGGGCCCATATCTAATAGACAGAGTATTTGACAACGGTACAGTCTATCTAGTCACCATTGATGAGAATCGCGCACCATTATTTGCTAATGGTCACAGGCTGCGACTGTACCACAAGCCCATTTCGAAGGATGCATTCACTTCACAGATTACAGCTGATCCAGAATACCAGTTAGAACAAGGGCAGGAATATTTCTCGGCCCTTGTCAATCTTTAGACAATCACTGTGATTCCCACACAAATTTTTGTACATATATAAATTGATGTTTTTGTTTGTATTTTTCCTTTGCGCTTGTCCATTTTTTTTAAGAATATGTGCAAGAATGTACCTAAGGAGTGTTATCACGAATATTGCACCTTCTGAGGACAGAAGGTGTTCCTATGGTCTGAATGGTTTAGATCCAGAAAAAATGAGTGAACGACAAAGGATGAAGACCTTCCCTGAATCATGGATGATTTTAAGGAACCATACTTATTTAAAAGTGTATAAATGTTGGCAAATCTTACCAATTCTTAAAACACCAACTATAAAATGTGTGGCGATATTTTTCAAAAAATATTTTAATTTCCAAGGATTTTATATCATTTATATAATAAATTGGCGATTTTTAGGGTGAAAAAAGTTTACCCCATCAAAATTGGGTGAAACAAGGCTTCAAAATTGCAAAATGGCGAATCTTTTTTTGGAGAAAAACCCCTAAAAATAGCCCATGGGCTAAATTTCTGTTGATGTAATTATAACATCGGAATGTATTCACTTGTATTTCTTATCTATTGTAACCCAATGTTCATTCTGGGATGTATTGTAATGTATTTGAGTCATGTCATACCCCGATGTTTATTCCGGGAAGTTTCTATAATGAGAAAGTCATGTCAAGTCATTGTGGGTAACCCTCCTATTGGTCAAGGGTTAAAGTCCCCACAGTTGTGGGGCCCTTGGGTTATTAGACTATCCTAGTGAATTCAAAACTAGGTGAGTCTTTTTAAGTCAGGGCAATAGTCCCCACCATTTTGTTACCCTCCTATTGGTCGGAGGAGGCAAAGTCCCCACAAGTGGTGGGGCACTAGGGTTATTAGATACTCCTAGAGATGTCGGCTCTAGTAAGTAATTGTTAAGTGAGACCGACATGTTGGAGTGAACTTCAAGTGAACAAAAGAATATAAATAGAGAGTGAGCCTCTTTATTTATATCACTTTCAACACTCAAACTCACTCATTGGGGTGCATGAGTGAGAGAGGAGAAGTTCTCTCAGTGAGAGAGAGAGAGGCTGTTGCTGTCAGGAGATCATCTTACTATTTTGGGGCTTTTACTGTTTTGGTGCTGATTCTATATCTAAGGAATTTGCAGGGTTTTCTCCTTTATGGTTTCCCCAAGGAAAAACTCTTTGTGTCTCTTGTCTCTTGTGATGTGCTTATGTTTTCTTGCTATGCTTGTTATTCTCTCAGTTAAAAGATCCTAAGATCATAATGCTAGCTTGAATGATGAAAAACGAAGATGGTATCAGAGATAACCTGAGAAGAAGACATTGTGTAGCTGTAGAAGCTAGGGATTCTTAATTTTTTGGTCTCTCTCCACAATCCATCAGCAAAAGTATGCTAGGCTGACTCTCCATTAAAGGGCGCATCTTTCTGTCGAAGTGGAATTCGATTATGAGCATTTTCAGTTTTCGATGCGGAAATCAGGGCTTTGTCCAGAAGAGGAATTTTTTTGAGTGAGCCCAGCATAGGATTTTTCTCCTCATCAAAACAGAAGTTTAGAGACCTGGATCAAGAAATTTAGTTGGGTGAAACTCCGGGAAAGTCAAACCCTAGTTTGACCCCGAGCTAGAAAAACCCTAAACACTAAAACTGCTAAGTTTTGGTAAATTCACTATCTTATAATATTGGAGAAGAATCAGGAGCTAAAAATTGCAACGGCCGAAGATAAAATCCTGAAGAACACCGTGTCAAAAAATCAGCCTCAGATATGATATATTATGGGAGCTATGATCCCTCCACGTTAGAGTTCCAGCCACTTCCAGAATTCATCCCTAAACACGACACCTAGGGAGAATTGCAATATCTTGGGCTACAGAGGTCCAAATGGAATTCTTGAAGATATTAAAGAAAGTTCACAGAATCTAATTTCAGTGGTCTGAGGATCAGACTCAGAAGATGAACTGGGGACACATGTCATGTTGTACAACTTCGTTGTTCTGAACAGTCCTGTAACAGGTCACCTTGGGAAAAGGATCATAAATCCCAATTGGTGAAACCAATTCTGATGAAACCTGTGTTTTTGGATTAGAGACATGCGAGGTTACCTCATTGATAAATTTCAATGTCATAGGAGCATTAATTTCATATATATCATAGAAACAGTAACAAGAATTTCTGCAGAAGAAATTGAAAAACTAGGGCTTCCTGTTCTGGGACCTTCCCTCCACTGTTTTCAGAAAAGGAGTACATTGGATAGCTCCATTTGGAGGGATATATATGTATATCCAATAATATTTGAAAGATTCCAATTTTTTAAAATTAAGGTTTCTATGACAAACCCTATATCAGCCAGCTCCAGAACCAGGACGGACACCTCAAATCGGTAAGATCTAATCTTTTGCTATTTCCATTTGACGTTCTCATTTCAAAGTGATATATCACATCAGCTTGATGATAAGCTTGGTGAAGTTGACAACTTCCAAGCCTGAAAGTATATGATCCCTATAAATAAAATGGATTGGACACATACATGAGTATAGAGGTTCCAATTCCAGAGGGAGATGAGGCTCAAAGCCTTACTCAAGAAGAACTTGGTCAAGTCCAAAAAGATCATTGTTGATTCAGTCACGGATCAACTTGTACCACAAGTGTCTCCCCAAAGACACCAAAGATGTTTGATTCCTTGACCAAGCTATTTGAAGGAAAGAACATACATCAGAAGATGACCTTAAGAAACCAGTTGAAGAATGTGAAGATTCAGAATGCAGAGACCATGTAGTCACACTTTACAAGGGTCTCTCAAATCAAAGAACAACTTGAAGCCGTAAAAGAAGAAGTGAAGAATGCAGAAGTGGTGATAGCCACCTTGAATGGTCTCCCAGGATCATGGGATTCATTCATGTAAGGAATGTGTGCCTAAAGGAAGTGATTACTTTCAGCAGACTCTGGGAAGAAGAAGAAGCTCGACTCATAAGAAGAGAAGAGAAGATGGGAGCAATTGAAGATCAAGATCTCACCATCGAAAGAAGATCCCTCAAGCGATGAGGAATATGAAGAACTCAACTCTTGAAGAACCTCTTATCCACCTTAGCATTTGGATAAGAAATGATGCTTTCATGAATAAAGAAGACGTTGAAGCTAAAGACTCAAGAAGGAGTATACCCACGAAACAAATAAAGATAAGTATTCAATTGTCATTTCATGATATTATTTTGTTATGCATTTGTTTATATTTAGTTGATGTATTATGCATGATAGGATTTTTGCATTAATGACAGTATACTACTAATATGCATGTGATGGGTAAGTAGCTCATGGTGCTATACAACTCTCCATTGCTACTTATCTAGAATGAAACCTCTTTGCTGACATATTGGATTAGTGCACAATCTCAATGTTGTCCTGGTAGAGATGGAAGGCATCTAGAAGGTTTCAGTGAGATGTGGATGAATGTTGTATTGGCTAAAGAAGTTGCATGATCATATATTTATGCATAAGTATTTGCCAGTATGAATATTCCTTATGAAATGTTTCTAACCATACAAATTCATTTGACTTGTAGGAAAGACCGCATACATAATCGCCTGCAAGCAAAGAAGAATGAGACTTGTTCCGAAGAACAAGTGATGACATTTGAAAATGAAGAATAATATGACGAATGCAGTGACATCATTGATGCAGAATCTTCCAACTATGAAGAAGTAACCAAGAAGACCAGTTCAAGAAGAATGATGTCTAGGATGCAGTATCGAGACTTGAAGAGAAGTTCATAGTTCCATCATGCAGTAGATGGAAACATCATGGGATACAAAACAAGATTCGTAGCACGAGGCTTTTCATGAAAAGAAGGCATAGACTATGAAGAGACATTTGCAGCCACTGAAGGTGAAGTCACATGACATGTATAATCTTGAAACAAGGCCTTGTACGAGTTTAGAAGACACCCATGGGATAACACATACATGATGAGCTTGATGAATATCTTAACCTTTGCTACAAGGTTGATAAAGGATGACAAGCTCACAGATGGATGTGAGAAAAACTTTTGAAAAAGTTCAAAATAGAGGATCTTGGTATCCAATGATCCTAGATGGATACTACTTGTCACTCCAGTACATAATATTTCATTGCATAGAGTATGGAAGACAGAGGGAGTATGATGCTCCGCTTCAGAGGGAGTGTCTGCAGAAGATCCTAAGGTTCGACATGGTACGACAGAATTGACAGCTTTCTATCCAGTTTGGGCTTTACCAAAAGTAAAGTAGATTCCAACCTTTACTACAAGTTGAAGATGGCGACCCAGTGATGCTTCTACCATATGTATATGATCTATTTGTAACAGGTATGAATGGGTTGATTGTTGATACGAAGAGAAAGCTTGCTGCTGAGTTCGAAATGAAGGACTTGGGGATGATGCATTATTTTCTAGGTATGGAGGTGTGGCAGAGTACAGATGGAATCTTCCTTGGAAAAGGGAAGTATGCAGTAGAGACCCTGAAGAGGTTTGGGATGATGGACTACAAGGCTATGACCACACCCATGGCATCGAACCTGAAGCTATTGTGTGATGATTCATCAGATTCGGTTGATGCTATGATGTATTGTTAGATGATTGGGTCATTGATGTACCTAATGAACACGAGACCAAACATTTGCTTTGCTATGAACACCTTGAGCCAGTTCTTGAAATATCCAAGAAATGTTCACTTGATTATTGCAAAGCATATTCTGAGGTACCTGAGGGGCACAGTTGATTATGGGCTCAAGTACGATGTGAATCAAAAGATTAACCTAGAGGGTTATGTTGATTCAGATTGGGTAGGTAGTGCCATTGACAGAAAGAGTACTTCAGGTTGTTGCTTCAGTATGGGATCAGGTATGATCTCTTGGTTTAGTAGGAAGAAATCCTGTGTGACACTGAGTACAGCTAAAGCAGAGTATGTCGCAACTTGTTCAGCTAGTTGTGAGGCAGTACGGCTGCGGAAGCTACTGTCTGATATATTTGATCTCTAGTTGGATGCTACTTGTATACATTGTGACAACCAGAGTTGTGTGAAGTTGACAGAGAATCCAGTGTTCCATGACAATTCGAAGCACATCAAGATCAAGTATCACTATATCAGGGATATGGTGCAAAGGGGAGCAATGAAGCTCCAGTATGTGGCGACGGAGGAACAAATAACTAATGTATTGACGAAGCCATTGGCTAGGGTGAAGTTCGAGTACTTCAGGGAGAAGCTTGGTGTTCTCCAGATCAATATTTACTCAAAGGGAAAGTGATGAGTCCCATAGCCATTCTGTCATGGTGAGAGGATTGGTTCTTTCCATGGTCAGATATAAGGGCTGAAGCATTCTGTCATGGTGAGAGGATTGGTTCCTTCCATGTCAGATATGAGTGCTGAGATCCATAGCCATTCTGACAAGTAGGTCAGATGTAAGGGCTGATCCATTCTGTCATGGTGATAGGGTTGCTCCCTTCCATGATATATATGAGTGCTGGCCATTCTGTCGAGTAGGACAGATGTAAGGGAAAATTCCATTTTAGGAATGGAGGCACCTGGTCAGTTACCAGGAACACTCAATGTAGGACTGAGTAGCCATTCTGATGTGATAGAGGGATGTGTTCCCACTTGATCAGATGTAATGCCTGAACCATTTTGTCATGGCTAAAGGATTAAGTTCCTTCCATGTCAGATGTGAGTGTTGGCCATTTCGATGAGCAGGTCGGATGTAAGGGAAACTGCCATTCTCTAGGAGAATGGAGGCACCTGGTCGGTTACCAGGTAGCTCAGTCGAGGAGGACTGGGGGCCATTTTGATATGACTGTACGATTGGTTCCTACAAGATCAGATATGAATGCAAGCCATTCCATCATTGTGAGCAGGATGTGTTCCCGCCTAGATGGATGTAAGTGCGGAGCCATTCTTTGCATCATGTGTTGATCAGATATAAGTGTTGAGCCATTCTTCACATCATGTGTTGATCAGATGTAAGTGTTGTGCCATTCTTCGCATCATGTGTTGATCAGATGTAAGTGCAGTGCCATTCTTCGTATCATGTGTTGATTAGATGTAAGTGCATTATCTATCTTTGCATCATGTGTTGATCAGATAGAGATGTTGAGCCTTTCTTCAATCACGTGTTGATCAGATGTAAGTGCTGGGCCTTTCTGACGAGTAGGTCAGATGTGAGTGTTGGGCATTCCTTTTTGACGAGTAGGTCATATGTAAGTGTTGGACGTGCCATTCTTTGTATCATGTGTTGATCATATGTAAGTGCAGTATCTATCTTCGCATCATGTGTTGATTAGATAGAAATGATGAGCCATTCTTTGTATCATGTGTTGATCATATATAAGTGCTAGGAAATACCTACATGGAGGCTAGGCCTACAACCAACATGAAAAAGGGATGGCTCTGTAGAACTTCCTGTGATGAGAAGAATCATGAGATAGCACCCATGATGATCCAGATCGAGTGATGATCTAGATCCAGTGAAGATGATCTAGCAGTGATGATCCAAAACGAGTGATGATCCAGATCCAGTGACGATGTCCAGTGATGATCCAGATCGAGTGTGATCCAGATCCAGTGACGATGTCCAGTGATGATCCATATCTGATGATGATGTCCAGTGATGATCCATATCGAGTGATGATCCAGATCTAGTGACGATGTTCAGTGATGATCTAGATCAAGTGATGATCCAGATCCAAATGAAGATGACTTACAGATGAATATGACTTGAAGATAAAGATGAATTTGAATATGACCAAGACCTGACGATGACCTAGATGATATAGAGAAGAAGACTTTTGTTGATAAATTGTGTCGAGCGAATACCTTCCTAGTTAAGAGGGAGTGTTGATGTAATTGTAACTTCGGAATGTATTCACTTATATTTCTTATCTATTGTAACTTGATTTTCATTCTGGGATGTATTGTAATGTATTTGAGTCATTTCATACCCCGATGTTTATTTCGAGAAGTTCCTATAATGAGAAATTCATGTCAAGTCATTGTGGGTAACCCTCCTATTGGTCAAGGGTTAAATTCCCCACAGTTGTGGGGCCCTTGGGTTATTAAACTATCCTAGTGAAGTTGACCCTAGGTGAGTCATTGTAAGTTGGGGCAATAGTCTCCACCATTTTGTTACCCTCCTATTGGTTGGAGGAGGCAAATTCCCCACAAGTGGTGGGGCACTAGGGTTATTAGACACTCCTAGAGATGTCGGCTCTAGTAAGTAATTGTTAAGTGAGCCCGACATGTTGGAGTGCACTTCAAGTGAACGAAAGAATATAAATAGAGAGTGAGGCTCTCTATTTATCTCACTTCCAACACTCAAACTCACTCATTAGGGCACGTGAGTGAGAGAGGAGAATCTCTCTCAGTGAGAGAGAGAGAGAGGTTGTTGCTATTAGGAGATCGTCTTATTGTTTTGGGGCTTTTACTATTTTGGTGCTGATTCTATCTCCGAGGAAGTTGCAGGGTTTTCTCCTTTATGGTTTCCCCGAGGAAAAACTCTTTGTGTCTCTTGTCTCTTGTGATGTGCTTATGTTTTATTGTTGTGCTTGTTATTCTCTCAGTTAAAAGATACTAAGATCATAATGCTAGCTTGAATGATGAAAAACTAACAATTTCTCCCCTAAAATTATCCCTGCTCTAAATACTATAGACACTTGGAATACCTCTTTGATTGTGAACCTGTGTACCTGCAAACAGATAAAAAATGCAAAGACATCAAAGCTACTAGAAAATCATCTACTTATCCATGTTAGTGACTAAGGAATCTAACAACATGTACATGTGAAATCAAAACAACAGTAATGTGGGACAGAAATCAGCATTGCATTAAGAATGTATGGAAAAGTTTATGACCTTTTCCTTAGTGTCGATAAGCCCCTCCACGAGACAAACACTTCATCCCCATAAGCTCCAACTTTGCTCTCTATGCTCTCCAATGATTTGGAATAGGTAGTCAATCCAACAATGTAACAATACCTCTATAGTTCTCCCCCTCAACTATGGATATGAGCTTGTATTTATAAGGCTCAATGGATAGGAATAGTTGAGAGAATTGTGGGTGAGGTGGCTCCAAGATCTTAGCAAGGGGGATCTCAAGATCAAACTAACCCATAATCATAGGGATAAGGGAGGACACAAGGCTCAAGTTCTAGAATCCTTGAGAAACTTCTCTTTTTCTCATTTCACCTAGGGTACTGCTTTGTTCCCTTATGACAGAGGGGTTTATATGAGAACCAATTTAATACCAAAGACTATAGGCGATGGCACCACTTCTCTATAACACGATACAAGCGGTGCTGAGCAAAGTACCGCTCATCAGCCACAGGGTAAGCGCAATGTTAGGTTTTTTCAAGTAGAATTGACAAATAGAGCAAGTTTCCACTCCAAGTGTTGGAGTAAGGGAAAACATGGGAGTTAAGGGTCACATCACATGATGGTGACAAGATTTAGGTATAACAGAATGCCCCCCAAATCATGAGACTTAGAGGGATATGATAATCGAGAGCTTTGGGAGAACAAGTTGTCACTTCAAGGTGAAAATGTCATCTCGGTCAGATAATGTCGTCCAGTAGGAATCTGTAGTAGATCAATACTTTTGACTCATAGACAAATGTAACCAACTCAGGGTTGTAGACAAATACAATGCAGATCAATGATAGGAATAAAAAAGCATGGCTACTAGAATACAACGTAGATCCATGTGGTAGAGGACTCAAACTTGGACATAGCTACCAGACATACAACATAGATCTATGTCATACAGACACAAATTTGAGCATAGCCAAGACCATACAAATGTGGATCCATGCTAGGTATACAAAAATCCATTGCAACCTAGGGAAAGCAATGAGCGCTAAACAAATACCTAGGGTCTTCGTCTTGTCTTCCACAAAGTACGATTCTATCCATGTGATTACAATGATCTGAAGTCGAACATGGTAGAAACCACTTGATTACCGGCCAATGATGTGAATCATTAACAAGTGTGAGGGAGATCACCATTGATGCCAATGATTCCCAAGGTACCCTAGTACAATGTACTGAGCATGAATAAATGTCTTGATGTCGAACACCCAGTCGATTCTATCGATCAAAGGTCAATGATGTGAACCTATGTTGAGAGCAAGAGAATATTTCATTAAGGCATACAGATCTCAATTTATTAAATTTTGTTTCTAAGACTATTTCCTGGATGATGAGTTGATGTCAACGAAAATAGTCTCATCGAATGAGGGCCACGATGAGATCGACATCAATGACACGAAACTCAGAACATAGTTCTGGAATGATGTGAATGTAGTAACCATAATACTAACTCAAAATTACTGACATAGAGACTGTTTTGACTGCAGGGGTAAAATTCTTCAAATTCCCTTTGAACATCGGGCGGCACGACAAAATACTTGGCAGCATGACTAAACCAGATAAAGAGACAGTGCAATGGTGATCAATGCATTCTTTTGACAGACTCAAAGGAGTGGCATGACTCATGAAAGTGGATTGTCACGAAGATTAGCTGAATACCCAATTGACTGAAATTATATACATACAAGTTCCATGTTCAAAGGTAACGACAAACTACTGCCATTTATTTGCAAAATGATTCCCTTCCCATTTTACCCATCATGGTTGATGAGTGCCTCTTTTCAGTTTTATGAGTTCAAAGAGGGTAACAAACACTCGTTATAGCTCAGCTGAAGACAAGTCCAAACTCATATGTTTTACGATCCTAAGAGAGGAGGGGTTCGTTCCCAAAACAAGGTCTCTCAATGTTTGATTTAACGATTCCAATGAAAGTTAACTTGGTATCGTTCATGTTTAGATAGTCTGAACGACCATAGAAGAAGACTCCAAAGTGTCCTTTTTCATATGATTTAGTCCCGAAGGCCCGAAAAAGTATAAAATAATACCTTAGAGAAGTCTTCCAATCATGATTCAACCACTTATACTATGAAACGAGAACTCGACACAGTTCTCATTTTTCTCTCTCCTAATTTTAGTAGCTATTATTACCTCCGTTTCAAAAAGGGTTGATACCAGTATCGCCCATTTTCATTTCAAGGCATTATTAGGGCCTTTGAATCTTCTTTGTCGTAAAATATTTTTAATTTATGTTTTCAAGTGTGTTTTTTAGAAATTTAACAAAATAACATATATTTAGAAGCAAGTTATAATGAAAAACATATACATTTTGCAAATGTTTCTTTAAAATAAGACATTTTTATGGACAAAATAAGACATTTTTATTGACAAATTTGTAAAGAATTCTAGAAATAAAAACATTGAAAACCATTTTCAATGGATTTTCAGAGATATCTTGTATAAAAACGATACTATTTTATACTATTTTCCAAAAAGTGACGATTCACATAAATTCAAGAAAATCTATAGCACATATTTGTAAATAACATATTAAAAACATTATATATAGAAATTTTGTTCCTGAAATAAAGTCTAAAATTTAAAACATTACTAATATATCTTATCACAAAGTTGTCAAATTTAACATTTTCTTCAAGACATGAAACTAATCAACAATATCAGGCCGGCCAAATTCTTCATTGAAATTGGAATTTTCTCAGCTTGGCTTCCTTTAGGCACATCAATGTCCTCTTCCATTGGGTCTTCTATGTCTGCAAGATGCCCAAAGTTCTCCTTTCCAAACATCCCTCCTAATGGGGCTTGAGGTTCTTTTGACATCTTCGCCACAAGTGTTTCACTAAATTAAAAAAGTACATTAAAATATTACGTCGATATTACATAAAATAAAAATAAAAATATTAACCCCCCTAACCCCCTAAACCCCCTCCCCCACATTAAATTTAACTAAATAACAAAGTTTTAAAACCCCCCTAACCCTAACATCGACATTACTAAAAAATAATTAAAACGTTTAAAGCCCCACCTCATTACATTTAATAAAAATAAAAATAAAAAACCCTAACCCCCTAACTCCCCACAACATTACATTAAAAAAACATTACATTAAACCCCCCTACCCTGTAAACCACCCTCACAATATTACATTAATTTTAAAAAAAAAAAATTATACCCCTTAACCAATAAACCCCACCCCACCCACACAACATTACAATAAAAAAATACGATTTTTGCTTTTCATAGACCCTCCCCCTAACCCCCACAACATTTAATTCAAAACAATATTAACAAAACAATTTAACCCCTAACCCCCTAAACGACCCCTAAACGTTACATTAAAAAAATTAATAATTAAAAATTCTCGCCCCTCCCTTCTCCCTCTTGATAGTTACCAAGCATTAAATCCAAATTACTATTGTTTTGTAGAATCCCTTTGCTTTAGCCGAGAAAGCACTAGACACTTAGTCTCATTCTCTCCAAGGCACCAACTAAAGACACCAGCATAAAGCCCAACCACACAATCCGAACCACCCTTCCTTCTTTTAGGTACCGTCCATACAGATGTCGTGGAAGAAGATAAATGATCTATTCACCAAATCTGCTCTTAAGAGGATAATCATCCAAGAATGTGTATGGGGGGTTTACAAAGAATAAGGTTTTCACTACTTGACTAGTTTGGTTTGACCTTAACCTGATTATTCTTCCCAGGAATAGAAATATTCATCCAAAAATCCATCTGAATATCCATCCCAAGAGAGAGTGACTCTTCCACAGGATGAAAACATAAACATAAATACATGCACATTTTATATAATAATACTAACATACCCCCAAATCGGGGAAATGAAACACCAAAGAGAACTTCGATATGTTTGAAAAATGAAAGAAAGTTGTGTAGATAATAGAAGTTTATGTGATGAAAGAAAGTGTAGGAAAATAAGTAAAAATAAGTTACATAAAACTTCTAAATCAAACTTGTAAATCACCACATAAGTGAAAATAAGTTTCCTCTAAAAGGATTTTGTAAAGCAAAAAAGTCCAAAAATCCAAGAGGCATAGTTTTTAGGATTTTTCCAAGTTTTAGGTAGCTTCACGAGAGACTATACCTTTGCAATTAAAACTTGAACTATGCGAAACATCAAAATTTATGCACATCAAAATTTGCACAATCGACACCATTTTTCCTGTCGTCCATTCGCGTGGGTCCTCTTATAATCTCATGTATTGAAGATCAATGGATGGACAAATTGTAGTTCAAGGGGAACAAGTTTTGATGTGACACCTCCTTGCTGGACGACAGATGCTATATAATTTTCATGGGATTCCATAGAGTGTCCAAGCTGATCAAAAGTCAAGGAGTTGCTCGAGGCAATTGGAAGTGCGTCATCCATGATGCTAATATTCAACTCATTTAAGTGCGAAGGTCGCTGCATGCAAATGATAACGATAACGATTTTTAAAATTATTAACGAGATAAGTACCTCACATTAAAATTCTCACTAAATTCGGTGAGACATGCTACCTCATCAGTCCTTTTCATAAACGAGGCCATAAATCTTTTCACAAACCCTTCGATAGAGTCACCATGACCCTTAAGTTCCAAAACGCGTAAGCTGCGGAGAGAACTGGATGAAAGGTAACGTATGGACTGGATCCGGAAATTGGTTAAGTGAATCCATACCATATCTCCCCAAAACTCCCACCAGCCAAAATCTATGGGATCAGGGGAACTTCCAGCACCACTAGATGGACACCTTCACATTTGAGCATCGACAATTCACTAAAACTAGGTGGCTTTTCATCTTTCCATGTCTGAATTCCCATTATTGGTAAAAATGATCCGCGCTGACAATCACATAAACTGACATTAAATGGATTAACTTAATGGAGCAAGCTATTTAAGTATGAAGGATAATCTTTACAACCGTAACTAAATGAATAACATACAAAACACTTACGCATACCTGCAACTGCCACAATTCAAAATATATCATTGGAGGAGGTAAGCCGCAGTGGGATACGTACTATTGGAAACACGCGAAATGATTCTCGCGCTTCTCATGCAATATGTCTTGCCAATTCCCTAAGTTGATCGTGCATTGTAAGTTTATAACCTCGGTACCGAAGGGAGAGATCATTGTAACCAATCATCTAAAGAACCAAAATAAATAGTTAGCTCGAAGGAGATATTGCTAAGATTAATAAAAACTGGTTTCCAACGCTAAAAGAAGCATATTACTTACAGGATTGTCCAGTTGTTCTCTGCATTTAATTTCATCGTCAGACTACACATCATAACGAAAGCCTACAAAGCATTTTCTATGGAGACTTTCAAGGGAGTGAACAATATTGCTGCCATATAATCCGTTCAAAACTCTAATCGCCAATTCTGTCTCTTCTTCCACTAAGAAACAACCGATGTCCAAAAATGCCTCTTTTTCTCGAGGTTTTAGAGAACAATCGTAACTAACTTTTAATGTATTTATTATATCGTCGTGCAGTGTTGTAGAGAACCTTATTAACTTCTGCTTCCAGTACTCTTTGTCAGGCCTGCCAACAAAGTGTCCTCCCAAAACTTTCAAGGACAAAGGCAGCCCCTTACAGATTTCTAAGAACTCGTTAACTAGATCTTTGAATTCCCGGGGTGGTTTGGATTGACGAAAAGCATGTTGGCAAAAGAGTTGTCGGGCATGATCTCTATTTAATGGCTTTATGTGATATAATAAAGTTTTTGGAGAAGGGCGTCTGAGTAATTCTCTATCATGAGATGTGATGAATATCAGACTCCCACATCCCATAGAATCAATATCTAAAAGACCATCTATTTGATCCATATGATCAACATCATCCAAAACAAGAATAATTCGATAATGTCGTAAAATATGATTCCCTTTCTCGATATCAAAATCCTGATCATAACCAATCAAATCACGAAGGAGCTTCTGTTGCAACAATTGTAAATCCTTTTTTTGACTTCAGACAGAAAACATGATCTGCCATTAAAAGTTGGATGTCACAAAGTTGTAGAGATATTTAGCAAGAGTTGACTTTCCTGCTCCACTCATTCCCACGATCCTCACAACCATCGTCTGGTTCAACTCGCCTTGCTTCACAATTTCATTGATCGAGTAATCCTCTGCCGCTTGCTCAAGCTCGACTCGGTATTTGGTGAATCTAATGGTCCCCATTTAAATACCTCTTCTAATACAATGCCCACAATTTTATTCAAAATCTCCCCTTGGTCACTAAAAAACGTAAACACAACAGATATATTGACTTGTTATTGTTTAAAAACTTAAAATTAGATCAGAACTTTATGTATGATGTAGATAATGTGAGAAATAAGTAAAGAATGTTTTCACCTTTCCTCTGTTTTGAACAACAGGCCAGAAAGATTTGAGGCTTCAATGAGAGAATTTTTCCATCTTGTCCATGGAGACTCTGCCATTGCTTTGATGTTTTTCAAAGGCATTTTAATAACATCTGCTTTGAATGTGACGAAGATCCTTTGGCTGGATGTCATAGAACACTGGAATAACCTTACTTTGGCGATTATGATGTGATCTCAACATCAAAAACAATTCATCCAAGCACCAGCTAGATTCAGCATATCTCTGAGAAAATATGGCAATATTAATGGTTTCACTCTGAATGGCGTTGAGGATTGTATTTGAGATAGTATCTCCCATGCGAATCTCATATTTATCGAGGAAGACACCCAGGCTGTGATACTTTGTGAGGCAATAGTAGATGAGGATAGAAATTCACGACGACAGTATTAATTTGCGGATGAGAAAAAGAAGACGCAGAGGAAAGAAGAGGGGGAGGATGGGGGCGGGAGCGGACCTCGACGCCCAGGCTGTGATACTTTGTGAGGAAATAGTATATGAGGATAGAAATTCATGACGACAGTATTAATTTGTGGATGAGAAAAAGAAGACGCACAGGAAAGAAGAGGGGGAGAATGGGGGCGGGAACGGAGCTCCGCTCCCACCCCCATCCTCCCCCTCTTCTTTCCTCTGCGTCTTCTTTTTCCCATCAGCAAATTAATACTGTCGCCTCGTGCCTTCCCACACGGCTTTTCATTTTCATTTATATTAAAATAAATATTTCTCCTTGGCATTTCCGTGAGAACAACTAATCTTTGAGGAAAAACGCAATAACAGAGGCAGTCTTTGGATAGAACCTAAGTACCCAATCGAGGACAAAGCTGGGGGATGCAATTCGAGCACCCTAAAGATATTGAGCATGCACCTTCACTGGGAACATTCTTTCTCAAAAAAGAATTAAGTCCACGATATTTCCATTTCAGTGAATCCTACTCGTAAATTAGAATGGGAATCCATGCAACTTCTCTCGTATAATTTTAAAAATAGAAAAAATGGCGGGGTGGGTGCAATTGACCATGAATTATTTTCATTCCATTCCTATCGAATTTTTTTTATGCGTTAAAAATCAACCATAGTTTTTCAGTCCATTGATATGGTAATTTAATAAATAAAAGTGGGCGTCTCTATATGATAGATAGTTCGAATGAANCCATCCTCCCCCTCTTCTTTCCTCTGCGTCTTCTTTTTCCCATCAGCAAATTAATACTGTCGCCGCGAATTCTGTTTATCTTCACCCTCAGAATCGCGCCACCAGTGAATGGCACCTATTTGGTGGCCAAGGGAGCAGAGCTCCGCTCCTGCCCCCATCCTCCCCCTCTTCTTTCCTCTACGTCTTATTTTTCCTGTCAACAAATTAATACTGTCTCCACGAATTTCGTTTATCTTCACCCTCTCACTAGTAAATATCGGTAGTAAGAGTGAAGAGAAGCCCTCGCAGTCGGCATCTCTTTGGCAGCCAAGGGAGTGGATCTCCGCTCCTGCCCCCATCCTCCCCCTCTTATTTCCTCTGCGTCTTCTTTTTCCTGTTAGCAAATTAATACTGTCGCCACGAATTCCCTTTATCTTCACCCTCTCACCAGTATAATATCGGTAGTTAGAGTGAAGACAAGCCCTCACAGTCGTCTTCAGTTTGCGAAATGGAGTTGTCTACAGACGACCAGCAAATGCCGGAGGAGTTGGAGTTTTGGAAATCTTTGTTTGTTGAATCAGACAGCGCTGAGTACCTAAATGAGGAGGTTGACATGTCCATCGATCGGACAGCGTTGTGAAATTTCCAAGATGCTTGAATCATATTTTTGCGCAATTTCCAAGATAAAATTGAATCATCTTTTTGTTTCTGCCGGAATTCTAAGAGCGGAGTGTCCGTCAAGGAGGCAATCTGCTCGTCAAATACAATACATGTATCAGTTGCACTATAATTCCTTCCTTGCTTAATGTTTTGCAAGGCCGCACTGTTCATTTTCAAATGTGACATCACATGCCCACCATACCATAAAATATTAATACGTAAATTCCTATTAGGAACAAACACATATGTGTTACTTGTTTGTAGAAGAATTTTTTTTTTAAGGGTGGCTTAATTGTGTTGTTGTCTATTTCACAAATAATTAATCCACCCTTAAAAACATTTAAGTGTGACCACACATAAGAAAGCTCTCGTACTAGTTATAATATACTATTCATTATTATGTGTGATGTGTTTCAAGGGTTGGGGATGGTTGTTGATATATTTGTATAATTTCAATTTAAAAAACCAATTACCCCAAGAGTTGGCCACGGGCATTGATATATTTGTATCATTTCAATTTAAACTATCAATTTTCCCTTACTTTTATGTTATCACAAATAAGAGGTAAGTTGGTGTGAAGGTGTTAGATCCATGATAAACCCAACGTTGAAACCTTATATTCATTGTCCCTTTTGATTCAATACAACCCAATATTTACAATAATGTGAAGACAAACACAATTTAAATGAGAGGGAGATATGTATTTTAAACCTAGTAACAAGTCTCCCCTATAAAAAAAAAGGTCCTTAGAGCCACGATATCATGAAAAGTATGAATTGTGGAAAATACAAACAATAATGTGAAGACAAACACAATTTAAATGAGAGGGAGATATGTATTTAAAACCTAGTCGCAAGTCTCTCCTATAAAAACAAATAAATTCCTTAGAGCCACGATATCATGAAAATCATGAATTATGGACAATACAAACAATAATGTGAAACAAACACAATTTAAATGAGAGGGAGATATGTATTTTAAACCTAGTCGCAAGTCTCTCCTATAAAAACAAATAAAGTCCTTAGAGCCATGATATCATGAAAAGCATGAATTATGGAAAATACAAACAATAATCTAAAGCAAACACAATTTAAATGAGAGGGAGATATGTATTTTAAACCTAGTCGCAAGTCTCTCCTATAAAAAATATAAATTCCTTAGAGCCACGATATCATGAAAAGCGTGAATTATGGAAAATACAAATTATAGATTGTTGTAGTTTTGTTTTTTGATAGGCCTCGGTTGGTTTATTATAAAATTTAAATGTTTTTTTAAATGTAATGTTGTGGGGGTGTTAGGGGGCCTTAGAATAAAAAAGAAAAATTTAATGTCATGATGTTGGGAGTAGGGGGTGCAGGTGTTTTAATTTTTTTAAAGTAATGTTGTTGGGGGATTTAGGGGGGTGTTTTAAATCCTTTAGATATTTTTTAAAATGTAATGCTATTGAGGGGTTAAGAGGATTAGGGTGGGAGGAGGGGTGAAGGGTTAGATTTTTTTTTTAATATAATGTTGTTGGGGATTTAGGGGTTAGGGGGCGATGTTTTAAATTTTGTAAATGTAATGTTTTTGGGGGGTTAGGGGAATGTTTAATTTTTTTTTTTTTAATGTGATGTAATTTGGGGGGGGTCAAGGGGTTATGGGTTTAATTTTTTTATTTATTATATCCAGTCATTCATCTGCAGAAAATATAGATTCTGATGGGGTGTCAGAATCCATGGATGAGTGTGAATAATTTCACATGAAACATTTTAGATGTTTTTTATTAGTATGATGTTTGTCATTAAAACTCTAAATAAGTTTTTGATCATTTATATGAATAATTTGTTCTTGTAGGGTCTAATATATTATTTCATTATGAATCACGACATAATTTGTTTAATTTTAAATGGCTAGAGTGGTGAAATTATTTATGAAATATTTGTTTTTGTTTAATATGCAAGTTTCAAAAAATTTGTAATTTATCTCTTGAAGAAAAAAATATTTTTCCAATTTAGGGGTTGATTTCAGAGTTTTTGTAAACAACAGTATGGCATTTTTAGGCCATGGCACTATTTTTTACCTTGAAAAAAAAATGTGTATACTGGTATCAACACTTATCTATTTGGGGTTTTTTTTGTGTTTTTTATGCAAAAATCATCATTTTTATGGATAGAGTTCTCGTTCTTAGTATAAAGTTCTCATTTCATAGTATAAGTGGTTATTGGCTGGAGTGTTCCTTTTTCGTAAATAGTCCATCTGAACCAAAAAAGAGATAACCTACTGTCGGAGAGATGACTCTTCAAATACTTTTACGAGTATGGAGAAGACAAGTACTCGACTATATTTTCACATTTTAAGAGTCCAAAAAGAGCTTAAAGAAGACTCTATTAGAATTTTTCATGTTTGAATCCAGAGCACGAAAAAGTAATAAACTAAGCTCAAACCAAATTTCATGTATTAACCAGAGCACTAAAAATGAAAAGTAAGCTCAACACTATCTTACTATTTTTAACGAGCTCAAAGATCAGTTGAAAGAATTCTCAAAGATCGGTTTCATTTTTACACAAGCTCGAAACCAATGGGTAAACTATGCTTGAAAAAGTCCCATTAACATGATATACAGAGGTTGGAATCTTTCCCCTAGCATGATTGCTAGCAAATATTACCCCTAACATGATTGCTAGGGGCTCAACATTCCCCCCAAGCTTCATTTCGTCTGACAATTCTTCTTCCATACCCAACCTAAAAACCTGGTTACTAATGTGAAAATGTTCACCAGGGGGGTAGGAAGAATGAGAATCAGGAAATTGAAAATAAGGTTCAAGTTCTAACACTAAAGGGAAAACTTGACTCAAGGGAAGGGGATCTGTTTCATTTTTACACAAGCTTGAAACATAAGGTAACTATGCTTGGAACATGGTTTAATTTTTATGCAAGCCTGCAACCAAAAGGTAAAATATGCTTAAGGAAACCTACTTCATTTTTTAACGAGCTTGAAATAGAAAATGAACTATGCTCAAGAATGGTTTCATTTGTATGCAAGCTTGAAACCAAAAGGTAAACTATGCTTGAGGAGATCTATTTCATTTTTCTAATGATCTTGACATAGAAAATGAACTATGCTCATGAATGATTTCATTTTTATGCAATCTTGAAACCAAAAGGTAAACTATGCTTGAGGAGATCCATTTCATTTTTTAACGAGCTTGACATAGAATGGGAACTTTGCTCAAAGGCATCTATTTCATTTTTTAACGAGCTTGACACAGAAAGGGAACTATGCTCGCCACATGATTTCATTTTTATGCAAGATTGAAACCAAAAGGTAAACTATGCTTAAGGAGTGGTTTTATTTTTTAACAAGCTTGAAACCAAAAGTAAACTATGCTCTTGAACCTACTCCTACACAACATGATATCCAGAGGTTTGTAGGTTTCCCCCCATTACATAAAATCTAGTGGATTAGCTCCATTATGATGTCCATAGACTAGATCCATGCTCCCCATTTTACCTATGATGGGAAGAAGCTAACTAGAAGAAGGGGAAGGAACCACAAGAACATGCAACACATTCAGGGAAGTTTGATTACTAGGAGTCACACGATGGTCAGGTGTAACAAAAGAAAGCTAATCAATGATCACAATCTTCCCATCATGGAGAAAATGCATGACTCTAAAGAGTGTGGACACAACAGCCTTCATGGAATAAACATAATCACGTTCAAGGGGCATATTGAAATCTAAAGGACCTTGGACCACCATGACATCAGTGCAGATAGTTTTCCCTCATAATGTAATAGGTAAATAAGGAAGGGTCCCTAAAGGTGCAGTAGGTCTACAATTAAAATCCAGTATCTGATCAGTGGATGGACCAAGCTGAGGAGAAACTAAAGCTTTCCAAGCAGTTGAGGATAGAATACTAACATAAGCCCCTTCATCAACAATAGTGTGAAGTATCTGCCTAGCAGTAACATTCACAACTATCTAGAAATTAACACTCGAATGAAGACGAGACTCTGTTAGTTTACTCCAGTCAAAGGAAATAACCTCAGTACTTGGAGAGGGTTCTTTCGAAAGAGAGAAAATTTCCTCTTGTCGATAACAATCAGAACGAAGCATAAAAACTTCGGCAGGTTTCAGACCATTCTCTACTGGAAGAGAAGAACAAGACGAAGATTTAGTCAAAGAGACTACCTCAGTCTTAACACCCTCTGATGAAAGACTAGGATCGGGTGGAGATGACATTGGCTCGACCACTTCACTCTCCAAAGGAAGAGTGGGATCAATTATAGATGAAACTGAATTGAACACTTGGTCAACTAGCGAGGAATCAAGTGATAACTTACTATCACTTGTTGGAATCACCTGTTGATGATATTTAATATTTTCCAACCAACGCAAAGCTTCATCAATGCTTGGAAAAAGAAAATTACGATGCATAGACTTGCATATCAAACAAGGATACAAGAATTTACCCTTACGAACTTTTACCAATAGGTCACTGGTTGAGGGAGTATCGTCAACATGATGATCAAAGGTTGATGACATAGATGGTTTGGAGGTTTAAGACCACTCTTCTTGTACACAGGAGAGACCAGGACACTCCTTAAGAAGGTGGTCCCCCTTGCAAATATTATAAGGGAACTTGGGTTTTTCGGGTGTTCTCTTAGAACAGGCAACATCAAGAACAGATGGTTGCTTCTTTTTCTCTTTTTTATCCTTCTTCTTCTTACCCTTCCCTTTCTTCTTCTTATTAT
Source organism: Pseudotsuga menziesii (assembly GCA_001517045.1). NCBI lineage: Eukaryota > Viridiplantae > Streptophyta > Pinopsida > Pinales > Pinaceae > Pseudotsuga > Pseudotsuga menziesii. Next base: position 118,302 of record LPNX010979331.1, on the reverse strand, counting down.
CCACGTGACTACTAACTGTAGAGCTTTGGTCAAGTGAAGAACAAGAAAGGGATGAAGCAACAATCGACGAAGAAGGAGAGGGATTAGGTTTAGGTCGATCCTCTCTCGGAGGAGAGGTGACATTTGAGACATTAGGTGTAACAGGAATTACTGGATTAAACAGCCAGACCAGTAATCCTATAGTTAATTTAGGAAGATTTAGAGTGGCAATAAAGGGAGGACCAATACCTTCACTTGGAGGGAATACAAAAGGTACACCTTGGAAAGGGACCTCTTGAGTGGTAGTCCCAAATTGGGATGCCATCTCTAAGCTCTCTAAAAACCTCCTAACTACCATGCACAAGCAAGTACTACTCAAACTAAAAGCAACAAGCAAACATGTGAAAAGAGTGGATAAGAGTCAAGAATCTCACATGATTATCAAAAAGTTACAAGCTTCGCCCGTAAAGCCAAGACGGCCAAAAGGTTAACTTAGTTGGTCCGAAGATTCCTAAAAGGGTCTCCCGATACACACAAGGTACGTGGGAGTTCAAATCGGTAGTAGTGTTGTCTAATGCATAACCGTTCACAATGGGGCCTTCCTATATACCATTGAGTACGTGAAGTACCTTTCTATATACCTCAAGTGTACGTGAAAGGTTGTTTGATATACCGACGGTACATGGAAGAACCGCACGAGTGCCGAGATGTAATGCAGACAAGTAATGATAGATCCTACATTTAACGATGTCCGAACATGTCTCTAACTTATCACTCGAATTGCTAAAATTTTTAACCTAGTACTACCGTTAATTTTATCTTGTGCATTTAGGTGGAACCATGGAGTGAAAAATTGAATTTAAAGAAGATGCACACTGATCTATATGATAATGCAAGTTTTCCTCTTCGATGAAATTCTACCTAAGAGAGGGAGAGAGATTTACTTTTCTTCCCAAAAATGCACACCCAAATGCAAATGCAATTCTATCTTTTCAAATGAAAAGGGAAATATCAATGCACCCCAACAATCTTCAAGGCAAATAAAAAAGAGATCTAGAAAACATCAAACATAAATAAACCAAAAATGTTTCCTATCTTTTCATGCTTGAAAAAGATGCATAAAAACTTAATGGAAAGATGATTTCACTAATGTTTCCAATCAAAACTAACTCTAATGCACGCAAAGCTGAAAACAAATATTTATTCTTAATGAAAGTAAGATCTAGAATTTCAAACAATTATGTAGAAAACAAGAAGAAAATAAACTAACAACGCTTACGAATAAAGCAAAGGAGAGAGAAAACTAATTTTTTTCTTTGAAACAGACAAGGAAATGAAGAACCAATCTTTCCTACCAAGCACTGAAAAAATCAGCATGCAAAAGGAAACAAGAATCACCCCAAGCAAAGAAAGACTCAAAACAACATGGATCACTCATGCATTCCAAGTCCAAAACAAACCAAACCCTACACATGAAAATGAAATGTATATTTCCAATTCTAATGAATAACATCTACAAAAACGAGCAAGAGGTTTCAAGCAAAGAAAATAATGTAAAATCCAATGCATGAAACATAAACTCTCTTTGAATGTAGAGGGAATATAACAATCAAAGTAACTGCATAATATACAATTCATGGACCCTCCCGACCTTGAGGGAGATTTTGTTTTTAAAAAAAAACTTCATTTTCATCAAAAAGCAAGCCAAAAACACACAAAAATCAAAATACAAAATATGGAACAGGGCCTACCTGGCATCGTGTAGATAAAGTTGCTAACAAGCGGTTTTGAGGAAGAACCACTCCCTGCTCAATGGATTCAGGCGGTGGCACCATGTATTCCTAACTGATTTCGCACCACTTCTTGCCAACAACACATGTGCAGTTCCCTAAATAAGTCCAAAACATAAGGAGAACGAGAATTCAAGTTAAAAATTGATCAAATCAAGGTAAAGACTGATGAATTGATAGTAAAAAAGAGCATATAAGGTTGAAATAGTTCATATCTGAATAGATATGAAAGTTTCAAACCAAAATTCACTAAGTCAGATGGTAGATTTGACTGAAGAGAGTCAGAGATGGAGCCTAGATTTAGACAAGAGTTCAAGGACTGAGGAAAATCAAATCAACTAAAATTTGCTTTGATTCCCCAGCGGAGTCACCTGATTTGTTATCAGGAATATTGCACCTTCCGCGGACATAAGTTGTTCCTCTGGTCTGAATGATTCAGATCCAGAACAAATGAGTGAACAACAAAGGATGAAGACCTTCCTTGAATACTGTAGACACCTAGAATACTGCTTTGATTGTGAACCTATGTACCTGTAAATAGATCAAACATGCAAACACATAAAAGCTGCCAGAAAATCATCTACTTATCCATGTTAGTGAGTAAGGAATCTAACAACATGTACATGTGAAATCAAAACAACAGTAATGTGGGACGGAAATCCTCTTTGCATTAAGAATGTATGGAGAAGCTTACAACCATTGCCTTAGTGTCGACAAGCCCCTCCACGAGACAAACAGTTCATCCCCATAAGCTCCAACTTTGCTCTCTATGCTCTCCAATGATTTGGACTAGGTAGTCAATCCAACAACATAACAATACCTTTATAGTTCTCCCCCTCAACTATGGATATGATCTTGTATTTATAAGGCTCAATGTATAGGAATGGTTGAGAGAATTGTGGGTGAGGTGGCTCCAAGATCCTACCAAGGGGTATCTCGAGCTCAAACTAACCCATAATGATAGGGATAAGGGAGGACATGAGGCTCAAGTTCTAGAAGCCTCGAGAAACTTCTCTTTTTCCCATTTTACCCAGGGTACCGCTTTTGTTCCCTTATGATAGAGTGGTTTAGATGAGAACTGCTTTAATACCAAAGACCATAGGTGGTGGCACTGCTTCTCTATAACATGATACAAGAGGTGCTGAGAAAAGTACCGCTCATCAGCCACACGGTAATGGTGGTGCTAGGTTTTTTCAAGTATAATTGACAAACAGAGCAATTTTCCACTCTAAGTGTTGGGATTAAAGGAAAACATGGGAGTTAAGGGTCTCATCACATGATGGTGACAAGATTTAGGTATAACACGGAGAAATAGTCATGATCAGGCCTAATGACCGTGGGCAGCCTTTTGTAACTTCCTACTTCAGAAGGAAACTCCTTGAAGAAAAATAAACAATGAAGAGGCAGTCGCAGCTATGATTCCTATAAAAAAAATACCTATTTTTCTGTTTATTTGCAACTACAACACCGTAAAAAAAATTTGTTTTTCTTTCCCGCACAGCTGCAACACCGTAAAACCTTCCCTATTTTTCTATTTATTTGTCACTGCAACATCGTAAAATAACACCCTTTTCCCATTCTTTGTAGCTGCAAAACCATAAAACCTTGCCTATTTTCCCATTTATTTGCAGATGCAACACCATAAAATAACACCCTTTTCCCATTCCGCGCAGCTGTAACACCGTAAAACCTTGCCTATTTTTTTGTTTATTTACAGTTGCAACACTGTAAAATAACGCCTTTTTTCCATTCCGTGTAGCTGCAACTCCGTAAAATATTTGCCATTTTTCCATCCTACGTAGTTGCGACTCTATTTAAATTTTGCCCATTTTAACCTTTTTCGACGGCTGTGACTTCGTTTAAATTTTGTCTATTTTTACCTTTTTCGGCAGCTACAACTCTGCCAAACTGGTTGATTTTTCTATGGCTCACGGCTGCGACTCCGCCAAACTGGATGATTTTTCTATGGCTCGCAGCTGTGACTCCCCCAATATTGATAGAACTTTTCACAATTTTGTGGTCGCGACTCCTCCAGATCTGGCCAGAATTCTCGCTACCAGTACTTTCGACTTGCTTCATAGCTTTCATTTTATTTCCATCAGGATTGACAAGATGGTTTTGGTCCACTGGGAGAAAATATCATGACAACACACCTACAATAATGTTTAAATTCAAATGGTTGCATTTCACACGCTTTATTATCCTCAAAGGTCACGGTTCATAGCATGTTGACGAAGGTATGGTTTTGATTATCTACTTGATTAAGCGTTAACTAGATTTGATAGAATTAATCATGCCTACCTTTTTACACCCATAATTACACCCGCATACCGTTAACTGTCCACTCGTACAAATTAATGGCTATTCAAAGTTATCCTATAACTGCCACCCTTTCCTAATTTGGGATAAATTTTACCAAGAATTCCATGCTCACGACTGTCTTAACTTTCCGAATGTACCCAACTACAATCTCAGATGTTCATGCATACTTTGTGCTTTAACCTCCATTGTCGGGACCTGCAATTTGTTGGGTTGATAAAGACTTCAGAAGGAAAACATGGGTATCCCAGCTTGGCATGAACCTCCAAATATGTGAGAATTGAGAAGAAATGATGAATTTTTCGCTATTTTTGAAGCTACGGGCTGGACTGAATTTTTCTAACACCTGGATGGGTTCCATCGAGAGACATCTCTGTAATTTGCTTTAAATCTTATAGAAACCCACTCATAGGTTAGGGGGTTACATATAGAAGTCTTTGAAGTGATAATGGCTAAATTCATCGACCTTCCTCAGGTAGGAAGAGCCTGGTTTGGTCGAATGCCCCCAATGCTTCCGTAGTACAGGATTTTCTGCTAGAGTGGGAACAAATTCATCAGTCAAGGTGAGGAATAGAATTACAATCACTGCCTCGGCCGTGGGATCAAGTAACAGTCTTCCTCAAAAAGTATATCACCTGCGAAGGTAAGTATTCAACTGTCTATTATTCTGAACTTCCTCTACTGTCTCATTTACTCCATACATCCTTACTTAATATTCCATTTTATCTATTTAAAGGCCTACACCATATGGCGGGGTTTTTCAGAACAACCAAGCATCCAAACTCCTCCCTTACCCATCATGGCCTAATCAAATTAATAATATTAAGGGCCTGTTGCAGCTGCAACTGTTCCCCCCAAAGTTTTTAAATTTTGGGCCCCTCCTAATCATTTAGAATTGCGTTGATTTCGTTTGATATGTAAATGTTTGGTCTCATTTTGAATTTGGTTGATTCTGAAGATGAATTTGCGACTTGTCTTTAGAGAATGCTTGTGTTAAGATTTTGTTGTGGGTCGCGGGCTTGAATTTGGATTTCTAGCGTGAAACTCGTCAGATCAGTTGCCCTTTGAACAAATCATTGTCTCTGAGGTGAAACAGTTTGACATTTGCTGATTTTGAGTTTTCTAAACACTTAAGATTGCTTGTGATCGGGCGTCATTTTTATGTTCAACCGACGGCTGATAGCCTTCTCCCGTCCGCCGTTGCGGCTCTCAACCCGATTTGCCATCCGAAGTGAGAATTGCCCCGACTGTCAATGTGCGTTAAATTTTCTGTCTCATGTCTGAAGCCTTCTCTCTTCCACCATTGCAGCCGAGAAATCCCTTTACCTTCTGATGTCCAAAGCCGTCCGACTTCCGATCTAAAGTTTTCCCACCCGCGTCACGTGTCTTCATCCTTCCCGTCCGCCGTTGCGGCTCTCAAAGTCATTTAGCTTCTGAAAGGGAAAGCCATCTGACTTCCGATCTAAATTTTTCCTACCCGTGTCATCGAGCGCTTGTAGCCTTTCCTCTTCCTCCGTTGCGGCTGGGCGAAGCCTTTGACTTCTGACATCAGTGTCCTTCCAACTTCCGCTGGGGTGCAATGGGCCATTTTCCTGTGGAATAGTCGCTCAATCGGTAGAATCCAATGTTGTGTTTTGAAACGCCCTTCCAATGAATGATGCTTGTCGATTGGTTACAGGTTGGTTCAGGAGATTGGTCAAACTATTGTGGCGTGGAGGAAGATGGACCGTTTGGTAGAAGCTAGGCCAAAACTAGTCAAATCGCAGGAAAATGACAAAAAAAAAATGAATGGTAATAGAGGAGCAGCTCTGAGAATTCCGATAGTTATTCAGCCAATCACGAGCATGCGAAATAGAGGAATATGAAGCGTTGAGGAACTAAAGAGTCATATGTTTTGGGAGGCATCCCAAGCGGTCTGTAGTTGTAGTTTAAATATTTGAAAGTAGAACTGAGGAAAGGACTTTTTCCCTCGAAAATTTTGTAAACAATTTTGCTTGTAAGAGGAACTATTTCGTTTTACAAACAGAAATTGCAATTTTTGGCCTGCTGGAGAAAGCGAGATGTGGAATGTATCGATGTGATTAAATGAACAATGTTGAAGGGGAACTATTTCCTTTTCAACTGTGTTTCATTAACTGTGAGAGTGTTTGACTTCCTGAACCTATGTTCTTGTTGAATGTTCTTCAGTATATTTTGTGATGTTTTTCCACTGTGAGTAATAAGAATTGTTCATAAAATGATCGGCTATCTGGTTGTTTAAATATATTTATTTGTTCATGCGTCTTGAAAGAAGTGTCAGCTATCTGTAACTCTTCGAAATTCTTGTACAAAATGTATTACTCACCAATAAATGATAATTCTGCTCCCTAGGGATAGTTTAGTTAGTTAGTTTCTTTTTCTTGTTGTCTGTGATTGGGATGCTAGTGAGCTTAAGACGAGAGGTAAGAACCTGCGCGTCACATTGTGACACCTCCACGCATCTTATCACCCTGCATCGTTAATTAGGCACTTGCATATCATGCATTAAGTCAAAAATACAAAAACTCGGTGGGCCGGGCCGCAACCGGTAAAGCCTCTATTTTGTTACTTTGACCTACGGTAGCCGGACCGTAAACCGGACGGATTCCCTATAACAAATGGTCAATGGGCTAGTTGGGAATGTTGGTTGGGGAGAATCCCTCACTGTTGCTATCGCGAATTTTGGGGCCCCAATAGTTTTGGCGCTAGAAGGAGGGTCGCTAGTGCATGGCTGGCCGAGGAAACCCGTTTTCCCGAGACTTTTCCACCAGTAACAGTTCTGAAAGTAGTGGGTTTCATAATCCAATTCCAGAAGAAAGAGAACATCTATACTCTGTCAACAACGAGATTGTAAATGATCTGAGAAGACACACCAGAGCATATGTAAAGAAGATTGGAGGATTGCCAATCATCCCTGAACTACCCAGAAGAGAGTATAAAAGGAAAGATCGCCCTGTAGCAGAAGACTCAGTGTTGGTTGGAGACTGGGAAGAGCTTGTAGAAACAGCCTTACAGGAAGCTGTACTACCTTTGAACCAAGAAGGCCCAGATACCCCTCAAATTTCCCCTGCTCGTACGCCAGTCGGTTCACCTCCTCACTCCCCACCCAGACTCATGGCAGGAGTAAATGCTAATCCACCACCCAACCCACCAAATCCACCACCTGCGTGGAGAGCCAGATCACCATTAAACCTTACACCTCCCTTACATGACCTACCTCAAGCCTTTGACAAGATGTTGCCCAAGTTTGATCCCAATGAGAAAATACTAGTCGATGATCACCTACAAATCTTTTACTTGGCGATTGAGGGATTAAGGGCTGGGGAACATGAATACGTGGTATGCAGACTGTTCTCGCATACCCTTAAAGGAGCTGTAGCGTCATGGTACTTTGGATTGCCTTCTAACTCTATCCCTGATTGGGATACCTTCGAAAGAATCTTCAGAAGTAAGTATAAAACTCAGAAAACTCACGCAGCTCTCATGAAAGGGCTGTGCACATTGAAGAAAGAAAGAAAAGAAAAGGTGCGCAGTTTCACACAAAGGTTCACATCCTATCTCAAGAACTTCTTTGAAACAAATAAGCCTTCAGAACAAATTTCTTATTGAATACTATACTTCAGCTTTAGGCCCTGATTTGGCCATGTTTGCCAAAGGTAGGGCCAAGCCTAATCTGACAGAAACATATGAGGAAGCAGAGGTGGTGGAAGCTGAGAGAGAGAGCATTGAAGACTATCCAGAACAGTCTCGGGAGAAAGGTACAGGAAGAAAATCCTTATTATTTACTAAGCCTAAAGAAGAAAAGTCTCCAGATCTGGAAAATATGGCCAAAATGATGCAGAAGATTTCCAATAAAATAATAGATATGGAGAAAGAAAAGGAAGCACAAAAGTTTTATAAGCCATATTATAAGAAAAGAGAGGACAACCACCAGCCCCTACCTCCTCCTCACAATACGACATCTATGAATTTAACGGAGGTGGGCTTGGATAATTTTTGCACGTTTCACCAATAGCCACACTCTGAAAAAAATTGTCCGCAGTGGATAAATTCGATGACGTTGGTCATGAATCAGCTGTTAGACTCTAGATTGACAGAAGAGGGAAATGAAGAAAGAAAAGAAAATTCTTCCTCTACATCTACTAAAGAGTAGGAAGAGGAAACCATGGCTTTATGGAATTTTGTCTCACTATTTGATGTTGAAGAAGAAGAAACTCAGGGGTGCAAAGACATTATGGAAACAAACGTAGCTACAAGGAGCCAAGGGACGGTTAAGGAAGACAGTCTTATACTCCCAAAGATTAAGAGGCTGCAAAGAAATGTGAAGAAGAAATTTCAAGACAAATCTTTGGCTGATAAAATTCCAGAGTTCACTATCACCAGCCAAGATCCTAGGCAGAGCGACACGCAGGCCAAGCCCAGTGAAGAAAATGCTGGAAAACCCCATCCCATTGAGCAGCCGATGGGTTATGACATTGTGGAGGATTTAAAGAAGATAAAAGCGACTGTGTCACTATTCTAAATGTGTAAAGTGCCGCATAAAAAGGAAAGGTTGTTGAAAGCACTGGAAGCATCGGATGGGGAGCTTCTCGCTAACAATCAACCTCACGAAGAAGAGGAAATTGGGGAAACCAGCGTAGGAGGTAAGTCTAAAAGCAAACATCCACCTTTCCTCCTCACGTTCGAAATTTTCAATCATAATGTACATAACTGTTTGGTGGACTCCAGGACGCCGGTAAATGTCATGCCCATATCAGTTTGTAAAAAGATCAATCGGAAGCCTAAACCATCCATGTGGAGGGTGGTTCAACTAGACAGGACAGATGTAAAGGTAATTGGTGAGTTGGAAGATGTCCTAGTCCGTCTGGCATCTAATGACAAAGTGTGCCAAGTTATTAACATCGTGGTGGCTGATATACCAGATGCTTACGGTCTCGTCCTGAGCAAAGATTGGTCGGCCAAATTAAATGGATATTTCACATCAGATTGGTCGCATCTGTGGTTTCCATACAAAGGAAGTCCGAACCATATCAATATTTTAAGAGAACTTCACATGAAGTACAATGTTACTCGGATGGAGGAGAAAAATGTACCAGTGGATTCTGTATTGGGAAACTATTTTATTGAGTTGGAACCAGGTAATTACCAAGCAGAAGAAGCCAGCAACGCATCTGACACCTAGCCTGATCTCCTTCGATATTCACAGGCTGATGAAATTGACTATAAAATAGTAGACTTAGCAGTAGGAGTAGATTCATTTTCAGTAGTTAATGATTTTTGGACTTTATTTTTCGATGGCTCTAAGACATTAGAAGGATCAGGGGCTGGCTGTGTCCTGATTGACCCACAAAAGAATAAACATTTCCTATCATGTAGATTAGAGTTTGAGTGTACTAATAATACAGCTGAGTACGAAGCACTGGTGCAGGGACTAAAGAAGGCAATTGAATTAAAGGTAAGTAATCTAAAAGTTTTTGGGGATTCTGAAATTATTGTGAAACAAATCCGGAATCAGATACATTGCATTTCTCCTCACTTAAAGGCTTACCAAAATGAGGTATGGGATTTGATGAAATATTTTAATGCATTTAACATTATTTCAATTCCAAGAATTAAAAACACAGCTGCTGATCTGTTAGCCACATCAGATGCTAGACTCGTACCCACTAATAATCGATGTTCTGTCGAACTTCTTTTCAGGCCCTCTGTACCTGACATGATTACAAACCTACGAGTGTTCGATGATGACCAGAAGATCATAGAATGTTTAACGAACGATGAGGTGTTTAAAGGAGCGATCATAGACGATGAAGAGCATCAGGCTGAGATGAAATATGATAATTTCATTCCTAAAGGAGTCAGAACGTTGGAAAAAATGTTTGATTTAAATGAAAAATTCAGAAGACCACCCAACGTAAAGACCCACAGCTCATTTCTGCAGTTTGAGTTGATTAATTTAGGGACTGAAACGAATCCCAAATTTGTGAATCTTGGAAAAGGCTGTTCATCAATAGAAAGAGACAAGTTCGTCAGTTTTTTCAAACAATATAAAGATGTTTTCACGTGGACATACGAAGACTTGAAAACATACGATACTAGTATCATCAAACACGTCATCTCCCTTAGAGCAGGCATCAATCCATATCAACAGCCGTTGAGAAAAATGCATCCAAAGTTGGAACCACTGATTTAGAGTGAAGTGAAGAAATTATTGGATGCTAGAATAATTTTCAAAGTCAGACACTCTGAGTGGGTGTCAAATCTGGTACCAGTAAGAAAAAAGTCTGCAGAAATCAGACTCTGTGTGGATTTCAGAAATCTAAACTGCGCTTCTGATAAAGATAACTACCCTGTACCGCCCATGGAGCAATTGCTGCAAATGGTCTCTGGTTCTGAATTGTTTTCATTATTAGATGGTTTCTCTGGCTACAATCAAGTGTTAGTAGCCGAAGAAGACCGATTAAAGACAACGTTCAGGACCAAGTGGGGAACCTTCGCCTACAGGAGAATGCCTTTTTGGCTGATAAATGCTGGAGCAACATTTCAGAGGGCTATGGACATATCTTTCCGCGGATTGATTGGGAAAAGTGCTGTAGTATACCTTGATGGCATTGCCATATTCTCTAAGAAAAGAGGAGAGCACGCGTTTCACTTAAAGCAAATTTTTTAACGATGTCGTAAGTATGGCATTTCACTCAATCCTAAAAAGTGTGTATTCGTTGTGACGGAAGGAAAGTGTTTGAGCCACATAGTTTCAAAACAAGGGATCTCCATTGATCCAGAAAGACTTAAGGCTATTGAACAAATCCCCTTGCCCCATAATAAAAATGGGATGCAATCATTCATGGGAACCATTAATTTCGTACGCAAGTTTGTGCCTAATTTCGCTCAAACTGTGAAGCCACTGCAGTAGATGGTCAAGCAGAATGCTCAATTCAAATGGACCAAAATTGAGAAGAATGCTTTCAACAAAATTAAAACTACTGTTGCACACGCACCCTCCTTGAAAATCCCAGACTTTGATAAAGACTTTATTCTATATACTTTTGCGTCCGATGATTCACTGGCAGCCGTACTCACCCAAAAGGAATAAGGGGGGGATGAATTCCCAATCTACTTTATGAGTACTAGTCTATAAGGGGCCAAATTAAATTACCCAGCTATTGATAAACAAGTGTACGCAGTATTCAAAGCGGTGAAGCAATTCAGGCCTTATATATTAAAGAATCGAACCAAGGTAATAGTTCCCTACCCAGCTGTAAGATCTCTTCTTATATAGAAGGAGTTAGGAGAAAGAAGAGGCAACTGGGTAACAGCTCTTCAAGAGTATGACCTTGAATTCAAGCCAGCCTCTATTTTTAAAGGTCCAGGGTTGTGTAAATTGATGACTAAAAGTGAGAACAATGAAGAACAAGCTTGGGGGGATGAGGCCGAATTACATGTAATGGATGTGTGTCCTTTATTTACAGCTCCCGAGTCTTGGTATAGCGACCTTGTACATTACCTACAGGCAGGGCTGTTACCTGAACATTGTAATTCCAATCAAAGAAGAGCACTACGTCTTAAATCAGCATCTTATCAAATTGTGGAAGGGATATCGTTCAAAAAGAATTATGACGGAGTTCTTCTCAGATGCCTAGAAAAGGAAGATGCGAAGAAAGTGATGACAGAATTGCATGATGGTCCTGCTGGAGGACATTATTCAGGGAATACCACAGCCCACAAAATCCTCAAGGCAGGTTACTACTGGCCTACGCTCTTTAGGGATGCACACGCACATGTCAGGAAGTGTGACATTTGCCAAAGGTGTGGTGGGAGACAGCCTAAAGCAGCAGCACCTCTAAAGCCTGTGATGATTACCGAGCCATTCGAGCAATCGAGACTGGATATTATTGGAGAAATAAAACCAAATTCCTCTTTGCAGCACAAGTACATTCTGATGGCGACTGATTAATTCACTCGCTGGGTCGAAGCTATTCCGCTACGCAAGATAAATGAAGATGAGGTCATCATCTTCTTACAAGACCACATCACGACCAGTTTTGGAGTTCCAGTTTCGTTAGTTTTTGATAATGCTAAGTACTTTTCATCAATTAAATTGACTACTTTTGCTCATGATAAAGGGATAAAATTGCATTATTCTGCTAATTACTATCCACAGGGAAATGGCCTACCTGAATCCTCTAACAAAAATTTGATTAGAATATTAAAGAATACTGTGGTAGAAAACCAGAGGAGTTGGCACTCGGCATTACCAAATGCCCTCTGGGATGATAGAGTCACCCCCAAGTCTGTGATTGGTGTGTCTCCATATACCCTTGTCTATGGAAAAGAAGCCATCCTTCCTCCCAATATCATGCTACCATATTCCATATTAGCTCAAGATTCTAGAGGGTCTGATGATTAAGTTTTACAGATAAGAATATATAATCTTCTAAAAGCAGAAGAGGCTAGATCTAAATCCAAAGAGCGCTTTAAGCAACAGCAGGAGTCAATTAAGAGATGGTTTGACAAGCATAAAGCTGGGACAAAAGACTTTGAAGTAGGAGACTTAGTCCTCAAATGGGACAACCCCCATGATGAGAAAGGAAAGCATACCAAATTCCAGTAGTTGTGGGTAGGCCCTTTTCAGATTGCAGCCAAGCTTGGTCCTTCTACTTACAAGTTGCAAGACCTGCAAGGGTGGGAGGAGAACCTACCAGTAAATGGTTTGGTTCTCAAGCCATATTTTTCCTAAGTTTGTTTGTTTTCTTCTGTCTTGTATATAAATAATTCATCTGGCTTTCTTTTGAGTCATGTTTTCAGTCTGCTTTAGTTTGAATTTTTTCTTGTTTCAATAAAAGGGACGAACCCGCGGTTGCTTGGGGAATGTCAAATTTTTCGGGGGTGATAAACATTTTAGTGACCATACTGTTGGTTGTTGTTTGGATAAACGAACTTCTTCCAGTTTAGTCATTTTCTCAAATAATTCTCTGTGCATTGAAGTCATGTTTAATCCTTGTGAAATAAATCGGATTCAAAGAGTCTGGAATACTATGTTGGGGCTCCATCCACGTCACACTTAAAATGTTCTAAGGAGCGACAGCAGAGGATCCATGGAAAGGAGCAAGGTGAATAGTATATTATTTATAAATGATCCCATGCCAATAAATGAATGCCAAAAGGCAAATAAAGAGAAAAACTCCTATAAGAGCATCATAAATTAAAGCAGGTGCTGAATCATAAGTACTGAATTGCCAAAAGATCCTCTCCGTCCGTGAGCTGAAACTTGAAGTACACCACTCACACAAAAGGGCACTATGGGATAGAGGATCTTGAATTAAAATTCAGTAAGAAAGGCATGTAAGCAAACTCATATGAAAAGGGACAAAAGTCCAAAAGCACAAGAAAAGCGTTAAAATGGCATGGGAATGAGGAACAAGCGAATATTTATGTTTACCATACGCTACAATCCTGTGGTGTCCAAATCTATTAGCCACCTGAAGACAAAGGTAATAATGGAACTCATCCTCTGGCCTCAACATAGTTATCTGGACTTGACGATTCTGGTTTCCACTCTCCCTAATTGGATTGTCATCAATGATTAAGGGTACACACTCCTATCATTTGAGAAATCCATATTGCTGGAAGTATTCAATATGATGTTTTTTGTTGTTAAGTAGTCTACCACTCAAAGGTTAATCGCCCAGAGATCTAGGTTCACTAGGTAATCGCCAATTGTTGCAGCTGCAACTGTTCCCCCCAAAGTTTTTAAATTTTGGGCCCCTCCTAATCATTTAGAATTGCGTTGATTTCGTTTGATCCGTAAATGTTTGGTCTCGTTTTGACTTTGGTTGATTCTGAAGATGAATTTACGACTTGTCTTTAGAGAATTCTTTTGTTAAGATTTTGTTGTGGGTTGCGGGCTTGAATTTGGATTGCTAGCGTGAAACTCATCAGATCAGTTGCCCTTTGAACAAATCATTGTCTTTGAGGTGAAACAGTTTGACCTTTGCTCATTTTGAGTTTTCTAAACACTTAAGATTGCTTGTGATCGGGCGTCATTTTTATGTTAAAGCGGCGGCTGATAGCCTTCTCCCGTCTGCTGTTGCGGCTCTCAACCCGATTTGCCATCCGAAGTGAGAATTGCCCCGACTGTCGATGTGCGTTAACTTTTTCGTCTCATGTCCGAAGCCTTCTCTCTTCCACTGTTGCGGCCAAGAAATCCCTTTACCTTTCGATGTCCAAAGCCGTCCGACTTCTAATCTACAGTTTTCCCACCCGCGTCGCGTGTCTTCAGCCTTCCCGTCCGCTGTTGCGGCTCTCAAAGTCATTTAGCTTCCGAAAGGGAAAGCCATCCGACTTCCGATCTAAAGTTTTCCTGCCCACTTCATCGAGCGCTTGTAGCCTTTCCTCTTCCACCATTGTAGCTGGGCGAAGCCTTTGACTTCCGATGTCAGTGTCCTTCTGACTTCCACCGGGGTGCAACGGGTCGTTTTCCTGTGGAATAGTCGCTCAATTAGTAGAATCTGATGCTGTGTTTTGAAACGCTCTTCCAATGAATGACGCTTGTCTATTGGTTGCAGGTTGGTTCGGGAGATCGGTCAAACTACCGTGGCATGGAGGAAGATGGACCGTTTGGTAGAAGCTAGGACGAAACTAGCCGGATCGCAGGAAAATGACAAAAAAAAATGAATGGTGATAGAGGAGCAGCTCTGATAATTTCGACAGTTATTCAGCCAATCACGAGCATGTGAGATAGAGGAATATGAAGCGTTGAGGAACTGAAGAGTCAGGCGTTTTGGGAGGAATCCCAAGCAGTCTGCAGTTGTAGTTTAAATATTTGAAAGTAGAACTCAGGAAAAGACTTTTTCCCTCGAAAATTTTGTAAACAATTTTGCTTGTAAGAGGAACTATTTCGTTTTACAAATAGAAATTGCAATTTTTGGCCTGCTGGAGAAAGCGAGATGTGGAATGTATCGATGTGATTAAATGAACAATGTTGAAGGGGAACTATTTCGTTTTCAGCTATGTTTCATTATCTGTGAGAGTGTTTGACTTCCTGAACCCATGTTCTTGTTGAATGTTCTTCAGTATATTTTGTGATGTTTTTCCACTGTGAGTAATAAGTATTGTTCATAAAACAACCGGCTATCTGTTTGTTTAAATATCTTTATTTGTTCATGTGTCTTGAAAGAAGTGTCATCCATCTGTAACTCTTCGAAATGCTTGTACAAAATGTATTACTCGCCAATAAATGATAATTCTGCTCCCTAGGGATAGTTTAGGTCGTTAGTTTCTTTTTCTTGTTGTCTGTGATTGGGATGCTAGTGAGCTTAGGACAAGATGTAAGAACCTGCGCATCACATTGTGACACCTCCACTCATCTTATCACCCTGCATCGTTAATTAGGCACTTGCATATCATGCATTAAGTCAAAAATACAAAAACTCGGTGGGCCGGGCCGCAACCGGTAAAGCCTCTGTTTTGTTACTTTGACCTACGGTAGCCAGACCGTAAACCGGACGGATTCCCTATACCAAATGGTCAACGGGCTAGTTGGGAATGTTGATTGGGGAGAATCCCTTACTATTGCTGTCGCGAATTTTGGGGCCCCAACAGGGCCTTAGCTCAAAGGAACCAAACCTGGGAACAATTCACAAGTCAAACTCAAATAAACCAGGAATCTGTCCTTTTGGTTGGTGCTCCAATAGAAGAAAAAATGGAAGTACCTGTACCCTTGGCAGATGTTCAAATCTGAGAGGAGCATGCAAATGTATAGTTGGGGGGAGATGAAGAACAATAGGAGGACCGGAGTCCCTCCAATTTAGTTGGGGGCGGGGGGAGATGAGACTGGATCGGATGATCAGTCAAATGACCAAGTAGAGGAATTGGAGGAAAATGTAAGAGAAAATCCTGTGGAAATATTAAATAATGTGGGAGCTCTGACAGCAGAGGCTAAAGCTGGAGAAGCATTGGATGCTGCGACAGCTGAAGCCGAGGTTGTTGGGCACCCTATATGCAAGTTAATTAAAGCCAACATACAGATTGTTCAATATAAATTTTCAACCCAGGGAAGTCTCTTATTTCAAGGATAATGCACATTGTATATGATTTAAACACTAAGTAGTTGATGATGTAAATGAATTACCGTACTTTCTTGTTCATCCCAGCTCATCTCATAATCTACTTAATCTAGCTTACCTTCTTAAAATTGCAATCACAAATACCTTCTTACCATCCTTAATCTAGAATTAAAAGATTCAGGAAATAGAAATCTAGATTACTTTTGCAAAAAGTTAAATCCTCAATTACCAAGCCATATGAAGATCCATCTCAACTATCTTAATTCAACTTAATCTAGGAATTCAAAGTGCAGGAATTAAGTTCTACAATTATAAATGTAAAGGGATGAAATGCAAGGATATAAAGAAAACAACAATTGAAAGAACTAGGGATGAACAAGGCTGTCATAGCTATCACACAGTTGCATAAGAGAAAGTTAACCGACACAGTCGATTGTCACACCACACCATTGTAGTTTACACGAGATGTAATTACTGATCATTCAAATGAACACATGACAAATCGATGACTGTTGCTGCTTATTGTAAATAAATGAATTTATCATAAAATTCAAATCACACAATAGAATAAATAAAATACCTAATTAACTCAGCAATCCCTATGGGAAGGTGGGCCCAACCTTTGTACAGATATGTTGGAAGTAGCACACGTTAGAGCGTTGAGATCTAAAGAATCAAACTCCTTGTGTTAAAATGGCAAGATGAAAACACAACCCTTGTCACAACTTATACAATATAGTCAATCAATTTCGAACCATTGGCTCGTAATAGTTCCCAGTATTTATACAATTACAATCATAACTTCTTCCCACTAATATCGGGCATCCATGAAGATCTATGATCTTTAGGCTTCCCCAATTACGATAAGATATTATAGCCATGGCAAGATGGAAGAAGAAAATATAGGAAGGTTGTTACTCGAGCCAGAAATGACAATCATGATCAATCGAGAAGATACTCTATGGATTGCAGTTATTCTTGAGCAGTGACACGCTGTTGCATCCGAATCTGTTGTAGCCTGTTGTAGCTACCTTTGTACAGCTTGCATGGAATACCATCCTTTGACTTTGTTCTTTGGGAAATGATGGAATGGATGGAAATTATCTCAGCAATGAATGTTCATTCCTCTCTTGGCATGTTCATCCTGCTACACTGTGTATCCTTTACATCTAGTAGAAAATATAGAAAGGTTGTTACTCGAGCCATAAATGACAATATTGATCAATCGAGAAGATACTCCATGGATTGCAGCTATTCTTGAGCAGCGATGCACTGTTGCATCCAAATCTATTGCAGCTTGTTGCATCTACCTTTGTACAACTTGCATGGAATAGTATCCTTTGACCACGTTCTTTGGGAAACAATGGAATGGATGGCGATTATCTCAGCAATGAATGTTCATTCCTCTCATGGCATGTTCATCCTGCTACACCTATATCCTTTACATCTCACATTATCTTTATAAAACCACCATATGTTAGCATAATTCAAGACATAGAGCCCTAAATATAGCAATCCTAAACATTAATAAAATAAGACAATGATTAACCATACCTGTATGAATTGATGGACCAAGCGAAGGAAAAAAATCTATTTAGTGTACATAATGGAGTAGGACGAGGCAAAAAGAGGTAGGTAAAGGTGGTAAAAAAGGGGTCATTTCTAGGCCCAACATTTCCCCACAACTATCCTGTTGCATGTCCCCATGCAACAACCTCTATTAGTTTGAATTTGAATCTGGCATTGTACTTCGTTCATGGAGAAAAGAAAAGTTATATGGGAATTTAGACGTTCCCTGTTTTTCTAAGAATCCCTTATGGACAACCCAATATCTCCAACACATCTTCTCTTCTGCCTTTGTTAATGAGAAGTCTTCCCTCTATGGTTTTGCTGGCGACAAATGAGAGGAAATATGAATTTGAGTCCTAGCCAATTAACTCCACATTCCTTCATGCATCCAACATATCCCTCAACCATGGAAAGTGCATGTTTAAAATTCTTGTAACAATAGGGATCTCTATTCTTCAAGGTTGAAGAGGAAGCCTGCCATCTGTGCTAGCTACCTTCCAAAGCCAATTGTTGATGCTTGGAAATCTAGCTGACACAAGTAGAGATAACCCTTCTAAAAACTCCATCATCCGCTGAGTTTGGATGGGACATGTGAGTACATTCTACTGACAAGCAAGGAGAATACGAGGGTTTTGAGGTTCGTTTTGAATCCAAAGGTTAGAGTGGGACTCATTATGAGAGAAATTTTGGAAGGATATTTCCCACTGAACATGATTACTAACAAAAAAGGAAAAATCCCTCAGTTGAACATCACCTAAGAAAGGGGTAGGATTCGAATGGTGATCCAAGGGACAAGCCAACTCATGCAAATAAATCTCACAAATCAAGTTTTGCTCCTCAAGTCACTTTCCAGAAATGTTTCCAGGAATTTAGCTGAGGTTGCTATTTCATATGGTCTCCCTTATTTTACAGCCCTCAGTTTAAACCAAATGAACTGCTCAAATAAAAACACAGGGTAAGAGGAGGATAGTACTCTGGTACCCAACAATTCTTGATAAAGAGTATACAGTTGATATTTTTCCACCTGCATGGATTTGAACTTTTTCAGCTCCTTTAGCTCCTTTTGTATCTCTTCCCAATAGAGTTTCTGGAACATGAGTTCTTCTTCCCATCTTTCCTTCAATTCCCTGATGGTATTTCTATGTTCAGCAAGGGAAACCATCCCTTCTTGACACCTCTCCACCTGACTCCTCCACTTCCTCACTTCTATTCTTAGGATTGAGAGTTCTTTTGTTAGCCTCTGGATTTCTTCATCTTCGGCATGTTCTTCATTATCAGAATCCAAATTGACAAAATTTTGAGGAATTTGAGTCCATATCTTATCATCTGATGTTCCAATTTGAACATCCTGTATTGCCTGCATGGATACTTCTAAAATCAATTCTAGAGGTGTTGGTTCTTGTGTAACATCACCCCTTCCTTGAATTTCTCATTCAACAACTTCAACCATAGGTGCCTCTAAAACAACTTCTGGAAATGTTGGTTCATGTGTAACAACAACCTCTCCTTGGAGTTATCCTATAGCAACCTTAGCATCTGATTGTGAAGGTCTTGGTTCTTGTGTGGCAACCTCTTCCTGAATTTTTATCTCCCCATCTACTTGATTGTAAACTACAGCTTTAACAGGGGGATGCAAGGCCACTGGTTCTTGTGTAACAGAGCCTTGCCCTTCTATTTCTTCATGCTTCTGGGTTGTAGAGCTACCTCCATGTCTTCTGCAATATGGAGCCGTTCTTCGAGGATTTCAGTGTCCCACGAGGATTATGATTGCATTTGTTCATCCTCTCTAAAATCCAAATCAAGAATTATATCCATTTTGAGATTGATTTCTTCTTGCTGCCTGAGAATATCCATAGAAATTTCTAGGGATGTTGGTTCTTGTGTGACAACATCTTGGTTAACTTCCTCATTTTCCTGCTGATGGGGTTCCATTTCTATTAATTATGTGTCCTGAGACTGTTCAAGAATCACAACGCAGAATTCTTCGTTAAAATTAGGAATATTTTCAGCCTCTGGTTCATCTGCCCCAATTTGGGTGGCAACTTCAACAAGAATATTCAAAAATGTTGGTTCTTGTGTATCAACACCCTATTTATCTACTACTTCCCGTTGCTGAAGTTGCTCTTAGGGAGCTTCACCATCCTTCCAATCAGATTGTCCTTCTTCTGTTGGCTGTGACTGTAATTTTTCAGTTTCCCCTTTTCTGTACCAAGGATCATTTCTGCATCCCCCACTTATATCTTAGGTGCTTCTTGTCCTTGTTCTTCCACAACTACTGGTATAGGTTGTTGTGTCACAAAGGCACGAACTATGACTTTGTAGCCTGACTGGTTAAAAATTTCTCCACACAAAGGGTAGACCACTCTTTCTTCCTCCTCACCATCCTCGATAGGAGGTGATCCTTCTAATCAGTCTGTAGCTTCAAACAGTGTGTGCAACTTCCTTTCTACCTACTTCCTACATGCTTCCTTCCAATTTTCTAGTTCTTTTCAAAGTGATTGTACTTATTCTTTTAATAAACCATTTTCATACAAAAGTCCCTCAATTTTAGGTTCTTCTGCAGCCAGTTTCTGTGGGGCATCATTTTGCTTTGGGTCTCAGAATGGGAAATTCAATCTGTGCTTCTAAGATTGCCCATATTGCTCGTCCTACTTCAACTGTTGTAACCGACCTGGTTCTTTTTCTTCTTATTGGTGGTGATGCATGTATCTCTTCTTTTGATCTCCTTCTTTTCTTTTGTGGTGCAGGAATCTCCAGATTTGTAGCTAATGTGGAAGGGATATCTTCTATCTCAACATTTTCCTCTTCTTCTTCAATCAGAGTTCCCCCCCATTCAGGGGAAGATTCAATGGTCAATACCTCTATGTTTCCTTCTATTATCGTGGCTCTAACATCCTCGGATTTAGCTGCCGCAACATCTAATGCTACTCCAGATTCAGCCTCTACTGTCAGAGCTTCCATATTATTTAATCTTTCCACTGGGTTTTCTCTTGCATTTTCCTCCAATTCTTCTGCTTGTTCATCTGACTGATCATCCGATTCAGTATCATCTCCCCCCCCCCCCCCCCCAAATAAATTGGAGGGACTCTGATCCTCTTGTTTCTCCTCATCTCCCCCCAACTGTACATTTGCATGCTCCTCTTGGTTTTGAACAACCCCCAAGAGTACAGGTACTTCTACTTCTTCCTCTATTGGAATGCCAGGAAAAAGGGCAGGTTCCTGTTTTATTTGAATTTGACATGTGAATTGCTCAGAATTTTGGTTCCTTTGAGCTAAGGCCCTTAAGATTATTAATTTGATTAGTCCATGGTGGGTAAGGGAGGATTTTGGATGCCTGGCTGTTCTAACAAACCCCGCCATATGGTGTAGGTCATTAAATAGATAAAATGGAATGTTCAGTAAGGCCCTATGGTGTAGATGAGATAATAGAGCAAGTTCAGAATAATAAATAGTTTGATACCTACCTTCATAGGTGATATACTTCTTGAGGAATACTGCTTCTTGATCCCATGGCCAAGGCAGTGACTGTAATGCTATCCCTCTCCTTGACTGACTAATTTGCTCCCCCTCTATCAGAAAATATTTCACTGTAGCAGCATTGGGGGTTCTTTGACCAAACCAGGCTCTTCCCACTTGAGGAAGGCCGATGACTTCAAAAACTATTACTTCAGATACTTCTATATGTAACCCCCTAACCTCTGAGTGGGTTTCTATAATATTTAAGGAAAATTGTAGAGCTGTCTCTCGATGAAACCCATTCAGGCATTAGAAGAATTCAGTACAGCCCGTAGCTTCAAAAATAGCGAAAACTTCAGCATTTGTTCTCAGTTCTCATGTATTTGGAGGTTCCTGCCGAGCAAGGATACCCATGTTTGTTTGACTTCAGAATTCTTTATCAATCCGATAGATTATAGGTCCTGACAGTGGAGATTAAAGTACAGAGTATACGTGAACAACTGAGAGTGGAGTTGGGTAAATTCGAAAAGTTAAGAGCATGGAAATGTTTGGAAGTTTATCCAAAATTAGGAGAGATGGTGGTTATAAAAGAAGCTTAAATGGCCATTAAGTCATACAAGTGGATAGTTAATGGTATGCGGGTGTAATAATGGGCACAGAAAGGAAGTTATGATTAATGTTGTCAAATCTAGTTAATGCTTAATCAAGTAAATAATCAGAACCATACCTTCGTAAATATGCGATGAACGGTGACCTTTGATAATAGTAAAGCGTGTGAAGTGTAGCCAATTAAATTTGATCATTATTGAAGGCGTGATGTAATTAATTTTTCTCCCGGTGGACCAAAACCATCTTGTCAATCTTGTTGGAAACATAGTGAATGCGGCGAAGTAAATCAGAATCGTCGGCATCAGGAATTGGGGCCAGATATGGAGGAGTCGTGAACCAGGGTTGCAAAGAGTTCTTCCAATATTGGAGGAGTCATAGCCACATGCCATAGATAAATCAAGCAGTTTGGTAGAGTTGCAGCCATGAATCATAGAAAAAAACAACCAGTTTTGGCGGAGTTGCAACCTCCATAAAAGGTAAAAATGGTAAAAATGGAAGAGGTAAAAATGGGAAAGATTGAAACGGTGTCACAGCTTCCAAAAAAGGTAAAAATGGAAAAGAGTGAAACGGTGTTGCAGCTACCGAAAAAGGTAAAAAAATGGGCAGAATTTAAACGGAGTCGCAACCGCGCGGGACAGAAAAAGGAATTAAGTTATGATGTTGCAGCTATGCGGAACGTGATAAAGGGCGCTATTTTACGGTGTTGCACCTGTAGAAAAAAATGGAAAAATAGGTAAAATTTTATGGTGTTGCAGCTACACGAACGGGGTAAAGGGCAGTATTTTATGGTGTTGCAGTTGTAGAAAAATAGAAAAATAGGAAAATTTTTATGGTGTTGCAGTTGTAGAAAAACAGAAAAATAGGAAAAGTTTTATGGTGTTGCAGCTGCACGAACAGGGTAAAGGGCGGTATTTTACGATGTTGCAGCTGCAACTAACTATTCAAGGAATTTTCTTTTGATGCAGGAAGTTACAAAAGGATGACCCTTGTTGTTAGGCATGATCATGACCATTTCTCCTCAGGAGCATCCCTGCACATATTCTAAAAAAACCGGATCAAGTGCAAAGGAAAAAGATAAAAATAATAGTAAAAATATCAATTTATTTATGTACAAAAATTTATGTAAGATTTAAAGTGATTATATAAAAATTGACAGGGGCAAAGAAATATTCCTTCCCTTGTTCTTACTGGTATTTCGGATCAGATGCAATATGTGAAGTGAATGCGTCCTTTGAAATGGGCTTATGGTACAGTCGCAGCCTGTGACCATTAGCAAATAATGGTGCATGATTCTCATCAATGGTTACCAGGTAGACTGTACTATTATCAAATACTTTGTCTACCAGGTATAGGCCCAACCATCTTGTGCGTAAATTACCCTTGAAGTCCCTTTCGAATCTTGAATTGTATAATAATGCTCAGTATCCTTTGTATAAGACTTTCTTTTTGATGAATCAGTCATTCCAATTGGATCTCTGTTGCTGTATTAATACTGTCTGATCCACAATAGCTAAACGTTTCTCGTCAAGTTCATTCAATTGATTCAATCTTCTCTTCTGGGCTTCAGTCACATCTAATTTTACCTTTGTAGCTGTCTTCAAAGTCTTGATTTCAAATTCAATGGGGAAGACAACACTTTTCCCATACACCAAGTCATAAGGAGAGAAACTTGTAGTATTGCGCCAAGTAGTATGATACGTCCACAATGCTTTCGGAAGTCTATCAGCCCAATATCTACAATGGCTCCTTACTATTTTGGTAAGTATGGCTTCGATAACTTTGTTAGTGCTTTCTACCTGGCCATTAGCTTGGGGATGGTATGGTGAAGCTATCCGATGCTAAATATGGTACTTCCATAGAAAAGCTTCAAATTAATGCGACACAAACTGAGGTCATCCATCTATAACCACTTCCTTGGGTACTTCGAAATGGGTAAATATTTCACCATATAGGAAATCGATCACATCCTGGTCATTGGCTTTCACCAAAGCCACAACTTCTAACCATTTCGTCATGTAGTCGATACAAACCAAGGTGTAGGCTTTCTTCCTGGAATGAGGGTTGATAGGGCCAACAAAATCTAAGGCCCATATGTCAAAAGGACCAACCAATAGTTGTGGTTGAATCGGCATTTGATCCAATATGTTAGGTTGGCCCATCCTCTGGCAGCTGTCACAAGACTGGACATATTTTTTTGCATCCCTGAAAAGTGTTGGCCAATAGTAGCCCATTCTTAGCGCTTTGTGTCCTGTCCTCTTGTCTGCAAAATGTCCCCCATAAGGCTCATCATGGTAGGCCTTCAGAATATGGAATATTTCATATTATCTTACACATCTTCGGATCTCAAGACCAGGGCCCGTGTATAAGAGATGACCGTCTATCCAACAATACCTGGCACTTTGTTGAATGATATTCCTCTTTTCTCTTTTTGAAAAATGTGCTAGAAGCTTCCCTGCAGCCAAGTAGTTAGCGACATCTGCATACCAAGGGGAATGAGCTGAAACTGCAAATAATTGTTCATCTGGAAAAGAGTCCTCAACATCCAGATTATCATCACTGTTAGTAAAACGAGATAAGAAATCAACGTCAACATTTTCTTTTCTAGGTGTCTCTATAATGCTGATATCAAATTCCTTTAATAATAACAACCATCTAGTTACCCGAGCATTTGTAATAGGTTTATTCATTAGATACTTGATGGCTGAGTGGTGAGTCTGCACAAAGGTAGGATATCCAGTAATATAATGTTGGAATTTTTTAATGGATAAAAACTCCTTCTCGGTAGCAATATAATTAAGTTCAGCAGGGGCTAAGTTTTTGGTAATATAATAAACTGCAAAATGTGCTTGACCATCCTGCTGTCCTAAAACTGCTCCAATGGCAGTATCAGAGGTATCTGAAGAAATGTGAAAGGGTAGGGTCCAATTGGGCCCCCTTAGGATGGGAGTTGTGGACAGCTTCTCCTTAAGTTTCATTAGAGGAAATTTGGGGTCTAAAATGGGCCTTGTAAGAAAACACGCAAACAATAAATTTTGTGAGTTGGAATTCAGGAAGCAATAGAATTTCAATAAAATGAGTCAACCATAATGGTTGAATTGCCATATTTGTCATAAAAGAAAACTACTTTTTTTGTTCGTATTTTCGACATATATCCCTGTGTTTTTACTCAAATTCCAAGCGGGATATCTCATTGGATGCAAAATTTAATTCTAAATCCAACGAGTACCCAGACTGCATACTTTTGATAGACCCATCTACCCCCCAAAAAAAGAAATACCTAAAAAAACGCGATGATGACATCATCTTCACGTTTTTTCAGGTATTTCTTTTTTTTGGGGTAGCTGGGTCTATCAAAAGTATGCAGTGTGGGTACTCGTTGGATGGGGAAATAAATTTTGCATACAACAAGCTCTCCTGCTTAGAATTTGAGTAAAATAATAGGGAGATGTGTCGAAAATACAAACAAAAAAGTAGTTTTTTTCATTCTTCCTCCAAAATTAATAACTATTATTTTATTATTTTAACTATTATTTTATTATTTTAACTATTATTTTATTATTTTCCTTAGGAGGCCCATTTTAGACCTCAAATTTCCTCTAATGAACAAACAATATCTAGCATGCCTCATTCCATGTAAATTGCACATCCTTCATTAACAATGAAAACAAAGGAGAGGCAAGCTTGGAAAAGTTTTCTATAAATCTTCTATAATATCCAGCATGCCCTAAGAAACTACGCAATTATTTCCGAGTTCCAGGAGTAGGTATATTTTTTATTACCCTAATTTTAAAGGGGTCTACTTAGATTCCATCAGTAGAGATAAAATGCCCCAACACTACCCCTTCACTTATAATCATATGGCACTTTTTAGTGCTCAAAGATAGTTGGGTCTACTCGCAGCGTGTTAAAACGTTTTCCAAGTTTTTCAATGCTTCGTCAAAGTATTTTCCATAAGGAGTAAAATCATCCATGAAAATTTCCATACTATCATTAACCAATTCTTAAAACATGCCAATCACAGCTCTTTGAAATGTGGTTGGTGCATTGCATAAGCCAAAGGGAAGTACTCTGTATGGAAAATTTCCCCAGGGACATGTGAAGGTAGTTTTATCCTGGTATTTAGGAGCAATATGGATTTTATTGTACCCGCTAAACCCATCCAAGAAGGAGAAAAACTTATTCTTGGATAAGGTGTTAAGTACTTGATCGATGAAAGGTAGGGGAAGGTGATATTTTTGTGTTGCCTTGTTCAGCTCTCTATAGTCCACATAGACTCTCCATTTACCATTCTTCTTGGGTACTATCATGACTAGAGACACCCACTCGCTATCTGAAATGGGATATATAAATCCTGCTTCCAAGAGTTTCTAAATTTCTTCCTTCACTATGTCCCTAAGATTGGGATTCATTCTTCATTAAGGCTGGCACACAGGTCGGGAGTCACTTTTGATATAAATGTGGTGGGTGCACAGATTAGAAGGGATTCCCTTCATGTCGGTGTACTCCCAGGAAAATTCCCCCTTATGTTTTTTTACAAGAGTGATTAGGCGTTCCTATTCATCTGGAGAAAGACTGGGATTGATATTCAGGGTTTTTCCAGACTCTACCTCGATAGGAACACTTTTCACATTTTTCAACACTGGAACTATGTGAGTATCACTGACTAATGTCTCCTCTATGATATTTATTGTTCTTCTTCACCTAAAGTAGCATTCAGGATCTGATAAATTTTCTTATTGACAGAAGTGGGTTCATTGATGAAATTATTAATGGCATCGTCCTTAGTTTCATCTTTAAAATTCAAGGCCTTCCCTATCGTTAATAATGGATGAACTCCCTCTTCTTCCTCTGGCTCCATCCATAACGGAGTTTTAGATTCTAGGATCAGCCGATCTAGAGGATATAGAGTGAGGTTATTTATCTCGGTTCCATCTGATATGGTTATAGAACGAGACCGACAGCTGATGCAAGCATCAGCTGTAGCTAACCAGGGCCTTCCTAGAATCAATGGGTGTCCTCCTAGCTGCGACTTAGGTTGTAAAACCAAGAAGTTAGTAGGCTATTCCCATGAATCAACTGAGATAATGAGGTCATCCAAGATTCCTTCAGCTTTAATAGTGGATCTATCTGCCAGTTCTAAAGCGGTAGGAGTTGGCCCAAGTTTCCTTACAGTTTCAATGGTCATGACATTAATTGCTGCACCTAAATCTACTAGTACGTTGGGTATCTGCGTGCTCCCAAACTGTACAGTGATAGTGGGATTCCTAGGATTGTCGTATTTTGGCAAGACGGTTTTTCCCAGTATTAATTAAGATAATTTCCCTTTGACATGAACAGTGGGAGGATCCCTGGGTTTTCTTCTTGGTTTCCTTGTACACAGATCCTGAATGGTTCTGCCATAGATAGGTACATTGTGAAGGGCCTGAAGGAGTGGAATTTTGACATAGAGATTTTTAAACTCTCTTAAGAGGTTAAATTGAGGTTGTCCCACTGCCTTCGGTAGTGTTAATCTTTTAGGGTATGGTTTTTCCCTAATAAATTGTGTAGGCTGTGTGTCGATAAATGTGTCTTCTTGTGTTTCAGCTGGCATATTGGTAGTATGTTCAGCATCCTCAATAATGGGGGTCATTGTATTGGATAAATACTATTGGTTCATCCTTTCTTCATGCATAGAGGATGGAACATCCTCAATGACCAAAGGCTCCACTACCCTCCCTGATCGTAAGTGGATGTCATTGTAGGGAACTAGAGTAATGGAGTAAGTGGGAATGTTGTAAGTCTCAAATTGATGGACTGCTTTATTACTTGGGTTAGGGTTAGGTTGAGCAGGAAGCTATGGTCGTATCGACATATTGGGGACATCATTATTCTGGAGTTGCAGGTACGACTACTAATAAGGCTGAGGGTATTGTTGAGGAGGGTATGGTTGATGAGGAAATGTTTGATGTAGAAGCTGTTAAGGAGGTTGGTTATGGGGAAACTAGTTCCCTAGATGGAATTTCCTCAATCCAAGAGACCAAGAATTTTGTTGGTTTGGTGGCTGTGTCCAAGGGTTCCAGGAGTTAAAATTTTGCATCGGAGGTTGAGAGGGATACCATTGATGGTTAGAATAATATGAAGGGAATTGTGTATTCATGTGCTGCATATTATTCCAATTATTCATTTTATTCTTAAATGAAAATAATTCTGGAGCCATACCTTGATTTCGAGGCTGCTAGGGATTTTTCTGTGCAATAAAGTAGGCTGGTTCCACATCTGGAGTTGATTCCTGCAGAACTTCCTTCAGTTTAGGTAGTGAAGGGCATTGTTTTGTGTCATGGTTCAGCTCACACAATTGACACACTTCTACCTTGTCGAGTGGGCCCTCCTTCAGAGGGTGGTTCTTCCTACATTTAGGGCAGAATATACCAAGTGTGAGATCCTCTACTCCTTGTTTCTGCTTTTCCCTCAGGACATCTATTTTTGAAGAGATGGAGCTCATCATTTTTGTCTTGAATTTTTTAAGGCGATTGCTTATTCTTTCCCAGGTGGCTCCTCCATTAGATGAATTGAAGACATCACATTCTAATTTATCCCGTTTATCCTGTTTGTTGTTCCTGGAAGATCCCCTAGAATACCTTTTGGATAGTTCAATGATATTTTCAAAGGACTCCTTTGAGATATCCCCCTTTCCTAACAGGTTCAACATGTCTAGGCAATATTCACTAATCCCATGAAGTAGGATTATTTTGAGAACATCTAACCCCATATTAGTCTGTCCAGCTCTCTACACATTATATAAAATCCTTTCAACTAAATCTTTTCAATTGTCCTTTTGTACCATTTTAAGTAGTTATTCTCTCTTATCCTTGGTATTGCAATACTCTTGATATTTCTCCAGGAACACCTGTTTCATCCGATCCTAGGTAGTGAGAGTTCCCCCACCCAGGCTCATGAACCAACGTAATGCATTGTCCTTTAGAGTGGTAGAAAAAAGTTTTAGCTTCTGTGCATTGGTGGTGTAGTCATAGCTACGACAGAGGATGTCAAATTCAAAAGGAAATTCATCTGGATCATTTGCCACTTTTCCATAAAAATGAGGCAACACCGATGGTGATATATTATTCATGGGGGCTATCCCCTCTAACTATTGAATTGGGAAGTGGAGTGTAGCAATCGTCCCTTCAGCAGGGGAGTTACCCTTGTGATGCTGATTTTCACCCATTGCTTCTTCATGATCTTCAGGATCATGTCTATTGCTCATGTCTTCTTTTGTTTTATCCTCTTCGTGCTTCCACTGATCGTTAAATTTTTTATGGAGCTATGTCCACTCCTCTTCTGTCACAACCTCTTGGATTTTTAACATTTAAGATAGCATTATATTAGGATCTTAAACTAAGAGAATAACAAACACATCAATCAAGCACAAGAGATAAGGAACATAATGTTTTTCCTCGGGGAAACCATAAATGGAGAAAACCCCAAAACAGTAAGATGATATTCCAATAGTAGTAGCCTCTTTCTTTCTAGCCCTAGCAAATTCTTATCCCTCAGCTATGCGCTACAACTAAGTGTGAGTGAGTGTGTGATAAATAGAGAGGCTCACTCTTTATTTATACTAATTCCTGACTTGAAAATAACTCACTAGGGTCGAATTCACTAGGAGATTCTAACAACCCTAGAACCCCGCAATTGCAGGGACTTTAACCCTTAATCAATAGGAGGGTTACCCATAATGACTTGAAATGACTTTTTTACATTATAGAAACTCCCGATCAAAACATCGGGGCATGACATGACTCAATTACATTACAAACGCTTCCTGAAATAAACATCGAGGTTCAATACATAAGAAATACAAGTGAATTCATTCCGAAGTTACAATTACATCAACAACCCCTCTTAACTAGGAAGTTATTCTCTCAACACAATTTAGCAACACAAGTATTCTTCTCTGTATCATCTGGATCATCATCGAGTCCTCGTCATCTTCAAGTCATCTTCATCTGGATCCGGATCATCACTCGATCTGGATCATCATCACTAGATCTGGATCATCACTCGATTTGGATCATATCTAGTTCTTGAACATCTCTATTGGACCATCATCATAGGTTTTATCTCTTGATTCTTCTCGTCATAGGAAGTTCTACAGAGCCAACCATTTTTTAGGCTAGTTGTAGGCCTAGCCTCCATGTAGGTCTTTTCCAGCACTTATATCTGACCCTATGTTAGGATGGCCCGCCCATCACTTATATCTATCTGATCATGTAGGAAACAATTCTATAATCACATCAGAAAGGCACACTTAGCAATCACATCTGACCATGTAGGAACACATCCCACAACCCTGTCAAAAAGGCCCAGCACTCACATCTGACACTCACATCTGACAATGAGAGGAACCAATCCAGTCATCTATGTTAGAAAGGACCAGCACTTACATTTGATCATGCTAGGAACCAATCCTACATACATTTTGAAAGGGCTTTGCACTTACATATGATCATGTAGGAACCAATCCTACAATCTCCTCAGAATGGCTATGCACTTACATCTGATCATGTAGGAACCAATCCTATAATCACCTTAGAATGGATCTGGACTTACATCTGATCATGTAGGAACCAATCCTATAATCGCCTCAGAATGGATCTACACTTACATATGATCATGTAGGAACCAATCCTACAGTCACATTATAATGGCTTTGTACTTACATCTGATCATGTAGGAACCAATCCTACAGTCACATCAGAATGGCCTTTAGTCCCAAACTGAGTGTTCCTGGTAACTGACTAGGTGCCTCCATTCCAAGAATGGCATTCAGCACTTATAGTTGATCATGTAGGAACCAATCCTATAGTCACATCGGAATGGCTCAACACTCATATCTGACATGCAAGGAACCAATCCTCTCATCATGATAGAATGGCTCAGCCCTTAAATCTTACCATGGTAGGAACCAATCCTCTCACCATGTTAGAATGGTTCATGGACTCATCGCTTCCCTTTGGAGGGAACCTCGATCTGGAGAACACCAAGATTCTCCCTGAAGTACTCAAAATTCACTCTAGCTAATGTCTTTGTCAACACATTAGCTATTTGTTTGTTCGTTGCGACATACTAGAGCTTCACTACTCCTTTCTACACCATATCCCTGATATAGTGATACTTGATCTTGATATGCTTCGACTTGTCATGGAACGTCGGGTTCTCTAACAACTTCACACAACTCTGGTTGTCGCAATATATACAAGTAGCATCTAATTGGAGATCAAATAAATTAGACAGTAGCTTCCTCAACCATACTGCAACATAACTAGCTAAACAAGTTGTGACATACTATGCTTCAGCTGTACTCAGTGCCACACAAGATTTCTTCTTGCTAAACCAAGAGATCACACCTGATCCCATACTACAGCAACACCCTAAAGTGCTCTTCCTATCGATGGAACTTCCTTTCCATTTTGAATCAACATAACCATCCAGGTTAATCTTCTAATTCACCTCATACTTGAGCCCATAATCAACTGTACCCATTAGGTACCTCAAAATATTCTTTGCAGAAATCAAGCGAACATGTCTCAGATCTGTTAGGAACTGGCTCAAGGTGTTCACAACAAAACAAATATCTGGTCTCGTGTTCATTAGGTAGATTAAGGACCTAATCACCTAACGATACATCGTAGCATCAACCGCTTCTGATGAAGCATCACTCAATAGCTTCAGATTCGATGCCATGGGTGTGGTCATGGCCTTGCAGTCCACCATCCTGAACCTCTTCAGGATGTCTACTGCATACTTCCCTTGTCCGAGGGAGATTCCATCCGCATTCTGCCACACCTCCATGCCTAGAAAATAGTGCATCATACCCAAGTTATTCATTTCGAACTTGGAAGCAAGCTTCCTCTTCGTATCAGCAATCAACCCATCCATACTTGTTACAAACAGATCATCTACATACAGTAGGAGTATCACTGGGTTACCATCTTCAACCTTGTAGTAAAGGTTGGAATGTGCTTTACTTTTGGTAAATCCCAAACTAGATAGAAATCCATCAATTCTACCGTACCATGTCCTGGGTGCTTGTTTCAAATCGTACAAGGCTTTCTTCAATCTACACACATGAGATTCCCTATCATGTGTCTCAAAACTGAGTCGCTGCTCTACATATACTTCCTCTTCCACTACACCATTCAAGAAAGCAATCTTGACATCCATTTGGTGTATCTTCCACTTCATCACTGTAGCTAGAGCAAGTACTGATCTGATGGAAGTGTATCTAGCTACAGGTGCAAAGGTTTCTTCATAATATATTCCTTCTTTCTGTGAGAAGCCACGAGCCACGAATATTTCTTTATATTTCTCTATGCTTCCATATGCAGCATGCTTGATTTTGTATATCCATTTGGAAGTTACAACAAACTTCCTTTCTGGTCTTGGGACAACATCCCAAACATCATTCATGATCAATTGATACTCTTCAATCATAGCATCCTTCAATTCTTTTCTTTATGCTGCTTCTTGATAGTTTGAAGGTTATTTATCGATGAAGTCACATAATAAAGCTACATACCTGGAGCATGACTTGGTCCTCTTTCTTTCTCTATGATTCTCTTCTGGAGCCCCATATCTTTCTGCACCTTGGATAGCTTCTCATACCCAAGTAGGTTTCCTCTTGTGAGGATTCTTCTCCTGAGGTGAATCTACATCTTCTTCTAGTTCTTGGTCTTCTTCTTGAATTTCTTCATTCATGGTTGTGTCATGAATTCTGGGTGCTTCTGTTTCTTCAGGATCTTCAGCAGGTCTCTTTTTGAATTTGTTGTAGGCTGAGTCTTCATCAAATGTTACGTCCTTGCTGATGTCAATCTTCTTGAATCCCAGGAAGTATATTCTATAAGCCTTCGAGTTTTCAGAGTATCCCACAAATATACCCTTCTTTATTGAAGGATATAACTTTGTCCTCTTTTCTTTTGGAATGTGTATGTACACTGGACAACTGAATATTCTGAGATGGATGACTTCCGGTTTCTTGCCGGAAAAGACTTCTTTAGGTGTCTTGTTCTTGATTACTCTATGTGGAGTACGGTTCTGTACATACACCACTATTCTGGTAGCTTCTTCCCAACTTGCATGGGAAGATCTTGATCAAGAAGCATTTCTGTTGCAGCTTCCATGATAGTTCTATTCTTCCTTTCTGCAACCCCATTCTGTTGTGCATTATATGGAGTGGATAACTCCCTCTTAATCCCTGAATCTTTGCATAACTCTTTGAATTCATTTGATGTGAATTCTTTGCCATTATTTGATTGAAAGGTCTTGATATTCTTTTCAGTGTGGTTCTCGATCAAGGCTTTGAATTCCTTGAATTTGTTGAATACTTCATCTTTTTTCTTCATAAAGTATATCCATGTCTTCCTAGAAAAATCATCAAGAAAAGAAACATAGTATACATACCCTCTTAAAGAACTGGATGACATTGGACCGCATACATTGGAGTGAATGATTTCCAAGATTCCTTTTGCTTTGATTTCGCTACTTGGAAATGTCTTCTTTGTGTTCTTTCCTTCCATACATCCTTTGCAGACTCCTTCATGTTTTTCCTGAATTTCTATAAGACCTTCAATAGATTTTCTTTTAAGTGGTAGTGCTCTGTAATGCACATGTGCAAGCCTTCTATGCCAAAGTTCATTTGGCTCTACTGTGTCATGGACCAAATCTTGTTCTGGATGGCCCTTCAATTTGTATAATCCTCCTTCTTGTTCTCCAATTACTATTGCATCGTCAATAGTCTTTCCTCTTGGAGACATGAGGACTTGGCCATCTACAAATGCAACCCTCATGCCTTTTGCATCTAGTGCCGATATGGAGAGAAGGTTCTTCTTTAGTCCTGGTATAAACAAGACATCATTCATTTTCATAGACTTTCCAGAGTCTAGATTGTAGGAGGATTCACCACTACCTTTTATGGGATATTGGTAGTCATCCTGAAGTTTCACCTTATGGGGTGAATTATGTTCGGATAGTTTCTCAAAAGATTCCTTGAATCCTGTCATGTGTTTGGAAGCCCCACTGTCAATAAGCCAATATTTGCTTCCATGTGTGAGAGTGGAGATCAGAACATATTCTTCATCACTTGAAGAGTCTTCACTTTCTTGTTTTACTCTCTTTCTGGGAGGATCATCATCCTCAGCAGTGTGAGCATGATGTCTTCTTTTGGATTTCTTCTTCTTCTTCTTAGATCCACTCTTATTCATGGGACAATTTCTTGCAAAGTGTCCTCTTTCATCACATGTATAGAATTTGAGTTTGGATGGATCCTTCTTCACAGAATTGTCTTTCTGATGAGAATGCTTACCTTGGTGATGATGATTTTCCCTTCATCCTTTCTTGGAGTATACTCTGAGAGCTTGATCTTCATTTCCCATCTTTTCTTCTCGAGCTACTATTCCAGATTTTTCTTGTGAGCATTCTTCCCATAGTCTACTGAACTTGATTAGCTTCTTTCTAGTACAGATGCCTTGGATGAAAGATTCCCATGACCTAGGGAGACCATTCAAGGTTGTCATCACAATTTCTGCATTCTCCACTTCTTCATCTACTACTTAAAGTTGTTCTTTGATCTGGGAGACTCTTCTAAAGTATGACTATATGGTCTCCTCATTTTGGATCTTTACATTCTTCAACGGGTTCCTCAAAGTCATCTTCCAGTTTATGTTCTTCCCTTCAAACAGTTTGGTTAGGGCATCAAACATGGCTTTAGGTGTCTTTAGGGAGGACACCTGTGGTATGAGGTGATCCTTTATTGAATCAACAATAATCCTCTTAGCCATAACCAACTTCTTCTTATGTAAGGCCTTAGATTCATCTTCCTCTGGAACTGGAACCTCCTCGTTGATGTAGGAGTCCAACTTATTTTCTTCCAGGACCAAGGAGATCCTATACTTCCAGGATCGAAATTTATTATCTCCCTTGAGATTTTCATCAAGCTTGGTATGATGAGACATCTTAACTGAGAACCTCAAATGGAAATGCAAAATATTTAGATCTTACTAGGTCAAGATGTTGGATCTAGATTTGGGGCTGAATTTCTCCAGTGTTGGTTCAGGAGCAAATTAGGTTTTTACTTTCCCGAAGTTCTGTCCAACCAAATGCTTTGATATTGATCTTAAACTTCGATTTTGAGGAGGATATCAATCCAGGACTGGGCTCACTAAAAAATTCCACTTCTTTGGAAAGCCCTAATTTCTGGCAGTAGTGTCGGGTCAAAAACTGAAAGTGCTCAGAATCAGATTCTGCTTCGACAGAAAGATGTGCCCTAGGGAGGAGAGTTATCCCAACCTTCTTTTGCTGAAAATATGTGGAGAGAGATCCAAAAATTAGGAAGCCCTAGTTCCTATAGCTGCATAATGTCTTCTTCTTAGGTTAGCTCTGATACCATGTTATATTTTTTACATTTAAGCTAGCATTATATTAGGATCTTTAACTTAGAGAATAACAAGCATAGCAACAAAAAACAAGAGACAATGAACATAGTGTTTTTCCTCAGGGGAACCATAAATGGAGAAAACCCCACAACTTCCTCAGAGATAGAATCAACACCAAAAGTAAAACCCCAAAATAGTAATATGGTCTCCCGACAACAGTAACCTCTTTCTTTCTAGCCCCAAAAACTTCTTCTCCCTCAGCTATGCAATACAACTGAGAGTGAGTGAGTGTTTGATAAATAGAGAGGCTCACCCTCTATTTATACTAATTCTCGACTTGACAATAAATCACTAGGGCTGACTTCACTAGGAGAGTCTTATAACCCTAGCGCCCCACAACTGCGGGCACTTTAACCCTTGATCAATAGGAGGGTTACCCACAATGACTTGACATGATTTGTTTACATCATAGAAACTCCCGATTTGAACATCAGAGCATGACATGACTCAATTACATTACAAAAGCTTCCTGGAATAAACATCAGGGTATAATACATAAAATATACAAGTGAATACATTCTGAAGTTACAATTACATCGACACAACCTTCCTGTTAATGTGATATATCAAATATCGGTCAGTTGATCCCGTAGTACTAAATCTGTCTTCCTCCACAGGGATATCCGATGGTGTTACAACTCCTCCTGTGTTCTCCACTGTGGAAATTGATGCTGCCACTCCAGGGGTAACTAGGCTTCTTCTAATAGGTGTTTCCTGATGGCGAGCCCCTGTAGAATAATTAGTCCTATCAACCAGATCGTCAATGAATGTCCTTCTTCCCAATGCTGGATTTCGTCCATGGCCTTGACCACCTGCAATGTTAGTGTTCTGTGGGGTTCTTGGATTTATAATAATGTCACACTGTACCCTTCTCGTATTCATGCATACCAAAACATGAAAACTTAAAAACTGAAAAAAATGAATAAATATAATTACTAGATACAACTACTACGGTGTCTAATAATTATCCTTCCCCTACAACGGCACCAAAATGTTGGGCACCCTATATGCAAGTTAATTAAATCCAACATACATAGTGTTCAATATAGATTGTCAACCCGGGGAAGTCTCTTATTTCAAGGATAATGCAGGCTATATATGCTTTAAACACTGTTAAGAACCCGTGTCAACCCTCCTCTTTATTTTGTCAGTATATTTTATTGGATGCATATGCTTTGTAAGTCGTCCCATTGCTATGTTGTATTATCCCACATTCATGGGGATTAATAGTTGATGTTAAGTCGTCTAGTTATTATGTTGTATTATCCCACATTCATGGGGAGTAATAGTTGTTTAGATTAGACTTAGTATATAACTAAGTGTTGAGGCCAATGAAATCATCGAAGAGTTATTTTGTATTGAGCTTGCTCAAACAAGGTTGCCCCCTCGAAGTGGCCGGCGATCAATAAAATATCTTTTGTGCTCCAATATTTCTGTTATATTGTGCATTTTTATTGTTTATTGGAGGAGTTTCTCCACATCTGGTATCAGAGCACTTTCCTTGGAACAAGTGGGAATTTTTTTTTTCTAAAAAAAATAGAGGGCAAAATTGGGCAGCGAATTTCAGCTCAATTTCTGAAACTTTCTATACAAAATTAGAAGAAATAGGTTGCATATACGACTTCCTCTTGCAAAAATATGTAGTTTAAAAAAAAACCATCTCATTTGGAGTTTCGGAAGTGGATATATTGCGGATTTAAAATCAGCAATTTTTCAGAATTTCGGTGACGGCCGCGAAAATTGCAGAGTGAAAATCTTTTGATCGGGTGCCCATATTTCTATTATGATTGCGTGGATAGAAGCAAAGTGGCTGTTCTAGTTCCAGAGATAGGCTGTAATAGCGATTTTGAGCAATATAGATCAGGTTATGCTGATTTTAAAATTTCGTCTCAAAACCCTAACTCTAATTACGAGTTTTTTGGGGCATCGGGTGGAATTTTTGCCACATTTTTTCTAGAACTGTGATTATTGCAGTAGTTCTTCTTCTTGCAGCGGTACTATTCATTTAGATGAAAGAATAAGCCTTATTCTCTTAACTATGGGATGTACTTGGGCATAGCCCTAAAACTCATTGTGAGGAGTACCACAGGAACCCTGAAGTAACTGGCCATTGAGAGGACCTGCCAAGCGAAAAGGGCAACGACCCCCACCTGATTGACTAGATTCCCATCAGTGAGGAAAACCAAAGAGCTGTCATTTTTTGGCCAAGTGGTTAGCATTTTTACCTGCACTGTGAAGTGAGGCGTACTACCCCAATACTCAAGCCTGAGACAACCTTGGTCGCCGAGTGACTACTTTTGAACCATTAGGAAGCCGAATATACTTGGGGTCCATATCTATTTACAGTTGATAACGCACAGAATTCTAGAACTGTCACTGATCATGTACTGCATTTCACGTTGATAAAGCACAACTTTCTTTCACCGCCATAGATCATTTCTTCAAACAAAAAAAAAACCGAGTATAAATTTCTATGTTTTTTATCCACATCTTCCTTGATTTAGCTCCATTTCTGTTGAAAATTCATCGTCACCCCCATCATTCCATTCTACATATTTTATTCATTAAGGACCATATCCCAAATTCCACTTCTTGAAGCTCGAAATTCCACATTTTCCATAACTTTTTCAATACTCACCCAATTTCCTTCAAATTTTGCCACAGTGTTCATTTCTGAATTTTTCTTCATTGTGCCTCTCTGACAAATTTTCCCATTCTTTCACCCCACTTCTGAAATTCACATTTTATGTTCCTTGTCCTTCATAAAGTGTCCCAAATCTAGTCAACTCTAATTACCCACCCACGTCTTTCTCAACTCAAAAATTTTCTTTTCTAAAACCCTCTCTGTTTTTGTTTTTCTACCCATTTCCCAAAAAACAAAAAAAAATTATTGTTGTTTTCACCTGTGCTAGAGAAAATAGACACATGGAAGAAGAACTTGTCACCCTCAAGACCAAACTCGCAGATCTAGATCACAGATTTCTCGACCTCCATATTCAGCATTCAACCATGAGCAACTGACAATAGCTTGAGTCTTCTGCAGACACTGAGTTCTCTTCTTCCAGCAAATTTCATGGGCCAAAGATTGATTTCCCTCGCTTCAATGGTGATGATCCAACTGTATGGATACATAAGGAATAACAATACTTTAATATGCATAACACTTTTGATGTCACCAAATTCCCACTTGCATCATTTCATTTGGAACGTGAAGCCCTTCAAAGATTCTGTTGGTACATCAAGGATCATGAAGAGCCCCAATGGATAGGTTTTTTCCAACTTATTTTGCACCGATTTGGCCCTAGTGGTTTTGATGAATTCACAGGAGCACTCACATAACTTCACCAGACTGGCACTGTGAGAGAGTATCAGATAGAATTTGAGAAATTAGTCAAGCACACAGAAGTATTTTCTGATGCATTCTATAGGAGTTGTTTTATCAATGGTATTAAGGATATAATCTGATATGAGGTTAACATGTTCTGTCCCAACACAATGATATAAATCCTAGGGTTAGCTAAGTTGGCGGAGGACAAGATCAGGGCTCGACAACGCCCCAAATCCACTTTTTTTCCATTCAAAAATATGGTTTCCCAAAGACATCCAACCCCTCCAACTCCTAGATCCACTCTTATCAAGCATTTGTCTGAAGCTGAGATGCGTGCACGTAGGGAAAAATGACTTTGTTATAATTGTGATGAGAAATTCACTCAGGGACATCAATGTACTGAACAAACGCTCTATCTCTTGGATGTGGTTTCTCTGTCTGCACTTGAAATTTGTGAAGCTGCTCAGGATCTAGTAGAGGACCAAGTCGACATTCAGCAGCCACCTATTGACCCATATTTTCATGAAGAACACCCAGAGATATATGTCCATGCATTAGCTGGAGTCATTTCCTGTTATAGCTGATTTTACCACACCTGGTGAATCACACTTGTATGGCCTTCCCCTGTCCCTATGTAGACTCCTTAGACCCCTTGGACTATTTTTTGTCCTTTGATGTTTCTTGGACCATCCCTAAAAGCATGTGAAAATTTCTATACGCGACTTTTAAACACCTTATCGTGTATATACATGGGTTTGACCTCTAAAACTGCATACATCGGATGTGTACAAAAATCCAAATCCTTTTGGAGTTTTCCTTGACATGGATTCGACTCACTTGTATCCTGGCCTTCCATATGCCTTGAGATCGCTCCGATTCGCCCTTTCATTGCCCCATTGAAAAGCTATAAAGGGAACCCTTTGGATACATTAAAGAGCATAAGAGAATTGAGAGCAAAGAAACTATATTCCATTGTTGGTGGAACTTGTGCTTGAGTCTGCATCCCTTTGTCCCTTGGAGCACTTTGGTGTTCTTCCCAAGCTTGTCTTTTTCTTGTGAGCTTGCTATCGAGAAATGGAGGATTGAGGTGGTGGAGGCCCAAGTGGGGGATTCAGTTTCTCTGATTCGCAGACATGCTGACAAAGGTTGTATTCATTGTAATATCTGCTTTTATATTAATAGAAATATCTTTTTTCTATCTAATAATGTATGTTTGAATGAATATTTTATCCATGGATGCTTTAAAATGCTTATACATTGTTGATTATATATGCTAGAGTAGATCTAACACCAATATATATAGTATTCTTGTCTTGTTTACTTGTTGTTGAGGAAGTGATTTATCAATTCAAGCTGAAGTTGGAAAGCTCAAAGGGGATCTACTTCAACCGTCTGGAATAAGGTACGAGTTTTGATCCTTTAGTGTTAGATATTTGATTTCTCTTGCATATTGGAAAGGATTGATCTCTGTAGTCAAGCTCTCTGTTGTGGTACCCCAAGCCATAGAAATTTCTCTCCGTAACAGAATTGGTGACTCCGCTGGGAGTTCCTAGTAGTTTTCATTTGGGGGTTTTTCTATCGGCATTCAATGACTTTGAATTACTCTTTTCTCTCTGTTTCTGTGTCGAGTCTGGGGGCATATTTTCCTAGTAGTGTCTGGTTGGTGTGAAGTTTGTCTCAGCTTGTCTATTTTCCTTTATTTTTATGCACTTTTCTTCCTATATGCGATTTTTTAACTCACAGTCATGTATATATGTGGGTTTCACTGCTATATCCACGTACACATGCGGTTTTATTGCGAACAGTCACATATGCCCTTAGTTTTTCCTTCTAGAGGAAGATTGATTGTTGCTAGGTGAATTTTGATGATTTTTGAGTCTCCTTTGATACTGCTAGAGTCTGTATACACCTCTATTTCTGACCAGAGACATTTTTTTTAGGGTAAAATTTCTTTTTTGAAGAATGTTCTTGTCATGGCATTTTTGATTTTTTGTTTTTTGATTAGTGCATTAGATTTCTTTTACCTTAGTAATTTGCTTGAGTGCTGCTTGATTGTTCTTGCAGAGTCTGGGGGTTGTAGAATCATTCTTTTGCTTTAGTACCTCATTTTTATTTCAAAAAATCCAAAAATATTTGATTATCATTATGCATTGCATCTTGCATTTTGCATAGTACTTGCACTAGATTTGATTTGAAGTATTAGTTAGGATTTCATATAGGAAAGCTTGCATTTATCATTTGAAGAAAATTGTGCATTTCACATAGTAGCATACCCTATTTTTCATGGACACAATGCATTTGCATTGATTGTTAGGTGTGCATTTTGCTTCATGTTGCGTCGTAACACCATTGGTTGCACGGTCATCTACCTTTTTTGAGTAATAAAGCCAATAAAACCAATGCTTAAATAAAATGAACTACACTATTTTATTTAATAGGGTTCACCAACAAGATTAGGTTTTAGGGTCTTGGAATAGTTCATTGTGAGTAAATTCTCCAAGACCACTAAACAACAACATGTATGTGTCTATTCAGGTGAGTGTGTGAAATTCCTTGGTATAATTGGTGTTTCTCAGGATCCTCCTCTCAAAAGGGAGTTAAGCATCAGGTAGCGTGAGTGGTTATTGATTGGGATGACCCCTAGTCATAACTGAGTAGCACCAGAGATATTTCCAGGATTGTATTTGTATCTGGGGGCTCTTTCGAGAGTTTTGGGCTTTGCTACCCTTCCCATATAGGTAATCCCACCTGCGACTGTCCTCCTGAGAATTGATTATATTGATGTGACCTTAGTTTCCTTACCTAGGATATCGAGGGGGTACTTTGCAGGGGTTATTTTGTGGGTGTCCCAGCTAGGTTGGGGTCGGACAGCACAGTTGCTTTATGTGTTGAAGCTGAGGGCCACAATAATTGGTTATCTACTTTTGTTTGTTGTGTATGGGAATATCAAGCCTCTCCTAGGTGAGACATACTTGCTTCATTCGGGAGCTCATTTATCCTAACCTTTATTGCTTGTGTCTGGCTTTAGATTTTATTGGTGTATGCTCTGTGCACATTAGCTTGCCTAGGGTTTGCATAATTAGAGAGTCTTTTACATTTTTTGAGTCATTGTGGATTCAAGTGCAGCTCCTCGCCATTCTCGTCGTTTAGCAGGAATTCCGCCTTCTACATCTCCTCCTCCTTTGGAAGATAGATATAGACAATCCAAGCGGACTACTTCGCACATTGATTCACACACGATGGGAGACGACGAAGAAGGTATTCCTGAACCACCCTCTCCCACTCAAGTGGAAGATGGGGAGTTTACTCCTACCTATGATCCTTCACCTAATATGACTAAGTTAGGTCCTGTAATTTCTGAGATAGGTACTTTTCATCATAGACCTACTTACTCTAGTGTTGATCCCCCATTTACGCATCGCCAGTATGGCATGCCAGAAGATGAGACTTATTATGAACCCGCAAGCACTAGTTATGGTAGTTATGGTATGTCTGGTATGCGCACACATGATTTGGCATTTCATGTCGAGTCAGATTTTGAGCCTAACACTATGCCTGGGGGCACTCATATTCCTTACCATGCAGAGAGGTTTAGGAGCACAAGTCACATTGCACCTTCCATCTCGACGGTGGAAGCTACATCACATATTCCTGCTAGGCCTAGGGTTAGTGATCCTATTAGGATACCAGATCCAAGACAAGTGACTATAGGGAACACCACGTACATAATTTCACAGGTCCCTTCATCCTTTGTCCCTAGTTCTTCGAATGTTCACCCTCCACCTCATTCACGTGGTCCTTTGGGCTGGAATGTTGCTACGAGTCATGTCCGTACTGCTGCTACTCGACCAGTTGTGTCTCAGGTTCAAGTACCACCCGTTGTTTTGGGAGGTTGTGTTCATGCTTCTAGAGGTCATATTACAACTTCCAAAGCATATATTCCTACTTCCAGAGTGTATATTCCTACTTCCGGAGCGTATATTCCTACTTATGAAGTGTCTCATGGGACATATCATGGGATGACTTACGGAGATTATTATGGGACGCGGTATGGACAGAGCTCTTCACCTTATGGTTATGGGTATCAACAACCCGCTTACTCTCCAAATTAAAGCTTTGTAGCCCCGAATAGTTAAGGTACACCACATTATGGTGCTTCCATGCCACCCTACATGGGTCAAATGGGAGGAGGGCACTATGGCCAAGGCCATGGTGGTTACGGTAATCATACCTATGTGAACCAGAACTATCAGGGAGCGGTCCATTGAACTACTCATCCTAGGCTCCCTTTCCTCGCAATACTAAATCTTCCTGACTTGTTGAGACTGAAAAACGATCTTGTATCTCATGACCCGACTTGGCCGGCTGTCCCTACTAAGCTTCCCTCGGACATACCGAAATTCGAGGGAAAACCGGGAGAGGATCCGAGTGAACATTTTACTACCTTTCACCCATGGTGCTCTTCAAATTCCTTACACCAAGATTCGATCTGTTTAAGGCTGTTTCAATGCACCCTTACAAGGCCTACCGTGAAATGGTATATAGAGTTATCTAGGGGGCATTCGCTTTGTTCGATGACCTAGCGATGACTTTTCTTAACCACTTCTAGCTACCAATGCGTTATGATGTTGTTACGGAAATCTTGTCGACATTTTGGAAGGATAAAGTCACACATATCTCGGACCATATCCAAAAGTGGCATAGATAGAAGAGGTTGATTAAATCCTTTATACCACTGGAATTCCTCCTTGAATGGTTCCTTAAGTCGTTATTTCCTTATATAGCGAAGGATGTTTCTACATATGGAGTGGAAAATGAGGAACAATCCATTTTTAGGGCGCAGGAACTGGATTTGATTTATGCTCAATCCATTTTGTTATATGAGATCAGTCCCAATGCTTCGCATTCTAGTTTCAACCCCAAAGTTAAACCTGGACCACATGCCGATGGCATTGTTGGTTGTGCGAGTGCTAAACCTACGGATTTGGTTGTGAAACAGGTTAGTCAATTTTCAATCAACCAATCTACTTTGGGACAATCCACGTCTTCGTCTCAACCCACCCAAACGGCGAGTGTGCTTTCAGTGCAATTGTTGGACCAGAAGGGTAACCAACAACCTGAAAGGAATAAAAAGAAGGGTAAAAACAATCATAAGGGTGGGAATAGGAATGAAAATGATAATACTAATGACAAGAATTCCTGAAATGCTGGGGGGGACAAGCAATCTAAACATAAGGTTAAGTTTCCTTGCAAGCTATGTAAGGACGATCACCTCACTTACTTGTGCCCTCGTATCGATGAAGCCTCGAGATTCTTAGCGCAATCCCCAGCTGTGCTGACAAACCCTTTACCTCATAATCAAAATATGAACTCGAGGACCCATGATCAATCTGGTGGTGATCACGATCCACCGGAGGGTAGTGGTCATGGTTGCATTAACATGGTGCATGCTACGAAGGTTGTGACCCATGCGAAGGACTATGGTTCGTCACAACCTAACCCAGGAAAGGAACTTGATCCACTAGGGAATCCTTTGCATATTGAAAAACCTATGGATAAACCTGAATTTGCACCTCACATTCCTAAGGGAGTCCTTAAGCGTTCGGGGCACAATCCTAATGCCTGAGCCACCCAGAACTATTCTGTTGTCAAGGATTTGGGCCACACTCCTTGTGCAA
Organism: Pseudotsuga menziesii; assembly: GCA_001517045.1. Classification (NCBI taxonomy): domain Eukaryota; kingdom Viridiplantae; phylum Streptophyta; class Pinopsida; order Pinales; family Pinaceae; genus Pseudotsuga; species Pseudotsuga menziesii. The sequence goes on along the minus strand of LPNX010979331.1, from coordinate 74,022 downwards.
TGTCTGCACTAGAAGTACTTCATAGTTGTCCTTTGCAAAGGAAGGATTTTCTTTCTGCCCTTGGTGTGAATGATGATAATTCTTCCTCTGTGATTAAATTTCAAACCATAGGACTTCAGCCTCGCTTGCCTTACTATGTGTCTATTTTGATTCATGTAGAATTTCTTAACATGATCGTCAAGTGCATTGTGATTGGTGAAGGCCCTGCTACTTCTGTGATGCCTTTATCATGTTGGAAGGGTTTAGGTTCCCTTGAGTTGTCTAAATTCGGTATTATGTTGACTATGTTTGATGGGAGATCATTTAGGCCGCACGAGATTCTTCCTTCCCGTAAGGTCCATTTGGGAGGAAAGACCGTTGCGATAGAAGTCGAGGTGGTTGATGCACCCCGTGACTACAATCTCTTGCTGGGTAGGAATTGGATGTATAGTATGCAAGTGTATCTTCTTCACTATTTTGAATTGTATTCTTTCCATTTAATGGGAAGATAGTTATAATTGATCAAATGTCATTCAAGAATCCGTCAGTTATTGCATCTTCGGGAGCTTCCATCCAAATTGTTGAGCACTCTCAGTCGACAACTGGGAGTGTGGGTGTGGGCATGTATCCATCCCTTATGGGAAGCTTTAGTTTCCCTACACCTATCCTTATGATAGGTTCTAGTTCCGGTGAGGCTTCGACATCTGTGAGATCGGTGTCTTTTCGCACGAGTCATATGGAAGGTCCTTGGATTCTTCCTACACTGAGTCATTTGAATGAGCCCATCATGACGGACGTGCCGTTTCCAACAACTATGGTAGCTTATCAAGCTAATATTGGGTGTGTTGCAAAGCCTAGTCCTTCCTCTTCACAGATGGAGGAGGAGGACTCGTATGTGTTTCCTGCATGGGAAGTTCAGTCTTCTCACACGCATGACTACCTTGATAGTGTTTTTCCTTCAGATGAAGCGATTATTGAGGCCATGTCAGGGGTTGAGCAACCTTGGGAAGAGTTGCATCATAGATCTTATTTTCTTCCCGATCTTGACTACTTGGAGCATGAGGAATTTGGGGAGGTTCTTAGTGAGAGAATTGGTAGTCCCATGGTTCCATTAAGCTCTCCTAGTCCGATGGCTAATGGGAACATGGTGAATATATCTCCTACCATTCCTATCAATATCTCTCGTGATCCTGGCAGGATTGAGAATGTCTGTATTGGGGTAGAATGTTCCCATTCTGAGATTCAAGAATACACCGAGTTGTTTAAAGAATTTTGTTATATCTTTTCTTGGTCTTACGATGAAATGCCAGGTATCTACCCTCGCATTGTTGAACACGAGATTAAAACTTATCCCAATGCTAAACCTGTTCGACAACACTTGCATGCAGTGAATTTTAGGAAAGCACCCACAATTAAGGTAGAGATATAGAAACTGTTGAAAGTCGGTTTTATCTATCCCATTCCCTTGACGGAGTGGGTTTCAAATCCCGTTCCGGTTGATAAGAAGCAGGGAAGGATCCACATATGTAATGATTTCCGTGACTTGAACCGTGCCTGTCCTAAAGATAATTTCCCCACACCATTTACAGATCAAATCTTGGATGAGTGTGCGGGTAGTGAGGTATTTTCTTTTATGGATGGCTTTTTCAGATACAAATTAAACCTGAGGACCAACATAAGACTAGATTTATTTGTCCTTGGGAAACTTTGCATATCGAAAAATGCCTTTTGGCCTTAAGAACACTGGAGCCACTTTTTAGCGGGCTATGACCTTGATCTTCCATGATCTCAAATCAATTATCCAGGATTTTTGGGGGAAAGTATAATAAATGGATTTTCATCTTGCAAGAATTCGATCTCGAGTTTGTTTCGGAAAAATCGAAGAAATCGTTAATTTTTGCGGAGTTTATATCAGATTTCCCAAGCGAAGCTGATGAGATGGTTTGTGAAGATATGTTTATCGATGAGAACATATTCTTAATCTCAACTTTGGACCCATGGTATGGGGGAATTATTATATATTTACAAACATTGAAGGTCCCTACTCACCTCTCATGGGATGAACGATGACGATTATGTCACGTATCCAAGAATTACCTCATAGTGGATAACAATTTGTACCGCCGTGGGGTAGATTCCATTTTATGTTGTTGTTTAACTCATGAGGAGGCTGATCTTGTGTTGAATGATTGCCACGAAGGGGCATGTGGTGGTCATCTATTTGAGCTTTCTACAGCCCAAAAAATCTTGAGAGTGGGTTATTTCTGGCCGTCAATCTTTAAAGATTGTGTAGATGCGATCAAGAAGTGCCACCCTTTCCAAGTGTTTGCATGGAATATGTGCTTGCGACCTGCCCCATTAAATCCCATCATCATCATCGGTCCCTTCACTAAGTGGGGGCTTGATTTTATGGATTGCAACCTAGCTTCAACTGGGGGGCATCATCATATCATAGTAGCTATTGACTACTTCATGAAATGGGTTGAGGCTATGCCTATAGTTAAATCCGATGGTGAGACAGCCACACCCTTCGTATTCAACTATATTATTACTCAGTTCGGTATTTTGAAGGAGCTTGTCACTGACCATGGCTCGTACTTTCTGAATTGCATGATGGAAGAGTTGGCATCGAAGTTAGGTTATAAGCAAGAGCATTCCTCCTCTAACTACCCTCAAGCGAATGGACAGGTAGAAGCAGTGAAAAAATCACTCAAATTCATTCTCCAATGAACCATCACACAAAGCAAGATGAATTGGCACATTATGTTATATCCTACTGCCACGGGTTTTTCTCCATATCAACTTGTTCATGAAGTGGAGTCAGTATTGCTGGTTGAGTGTGAGATTCCTTCTTTGAATCTAGCCATAGAACTCTTACCAGACACTTCCCCATTGGAGGAGCGTTTGGTCCACCTAGAGCAACTTGATGAGCAGCGCTGAGATGCCTTAGTGGCTCTAGAAGTGAATAAGTGTCGCATTAAGGTCTAGTATGATAATTCTGTCCATCCAAGGAGGTTTAGTGAGGGAGACTTGGTCCTTTTGTGAGATCAACCAAAAGAACCCTTGGAGGCAGGAAAGTTTAACCCCATGTGGCATGGTCCTTACGTCGTTAAACATGTGTTAGAGAAGGGCGCTTATGAGTTAGTAGATTATGAGGGAATGGCCTTGGCAGAGCCTAGAAATGGGCTCTATCTCAAAAATTACTATGCATGATTTTCAGCCAAGGCTGGTTATTGTATATTATTGTACAGTTTTGCATAGGTAGGTATTTTTCTTATGGTGATCATGTTTGTGATTAGTTTTCGTTTCTTTTGGCGGATGTCAATGGAATATTCCACCTTCATAGGATTCATGGATGATGTGAGTCGTCACACTCAACATTTAGCCTTTACTCCTTGGGTGATTTATACTCCTATAAGTTAGGTATTGTCTTCAGGAGGTGTATGTTTATGGCCCTCTTCAAACAATGTTGTTGAGTATAGTGCCGTTGTTGAGCTTCTATGGGATGCCATTTCACATGGTGTTCTCTCTCTTGAGGTTCGACTTGATTCGGAGTTAGTAGTGTCACAGCTTAATGGTTTGTACCATGTTAGAGATCTGACATTATTAAGAAGATTCTTACGTGTGAGATTGTTAGAACGACAATATCACAATATAACATACATACATGTTCCAAGAATTAATAATCAAGTTGTTGACTCATATGCTAACTATGTGTTATATTGGCATTTGTTTCATACACAATAAACTCATCACAAGCATAAATTTTTACACATGTAAATAAATAAATCAATCATCATAAACAATTTTATAAACATCCAAAATGTGGTAATACATAGTGTCATAATACAAAAATGGGGCTCTCGAGCCACCAAAATATAAATACATGGTAGTACAAAATGCATCACTCCTAGGTATCTAAGCCTATGGAGGAGGAGGAGGTTTGTGATCATGGAATGTCACTACGACTCTAGCTAGCCATTGAAATAGCCGCACCCATGCTCATGGTACACCCACCACCTGGCGCTGCATGGCCTCAGGCAAGTCCTCGACTTGCACCATGGGTACTCTGTGTGTTAGTCTCACGAAGTTAGTATGAATGATTTAGAGAATCCACTCTACATCCACACCTATGATGTCATCTCCTTTTCCCCTCCATCTATGACGAGGGAAGCCTTCAGGCCGCCATGGTCCCACATCTACATGCACATGGTAGATGTCACTATGTATTGTCACCCAAAAACATGTCTTTTGATTCCATATTATCAGAAAACACAAAAGAATTAAATAACTCAAAAATTTTAAAAAGAGGGTCAAGATTCGTTACCAATATCACCGTATGCCGATCTTGGTGGTAGCGGCATGTTTGGGTCTGCCCGAAAATCTATCCCTGCATAGGGGTAGTCATCGATGGAAACTATCTGTTGTCACCACCATGGAAAGAAATCAGCTGGGTAGGGGTTGGACACCCTACCTCCACCCAGTCTGCACATCACATCTGCCCAACGCTGTTGGGCCGGATATCGAACCCCGTGTAGAGGAACGTCAACTCTAGGACTCAATCCCAGAACACGCTCAAAGAAAAATGTGCTCAGTATGTTGTTGAAACCGAAGTTTCACACTCTTCCCATATTGCACTCACTAAGCTGGTGTTTCATGTTTCCTAGTAGTGCAGTGCTCCAATCGTACATCGTGGGTCTCATGCACTCCGCTGCATAGAACATCAGAGGCCACGAGGCCTGGTGGAGTGAAGCTAAGCTTGCTATCCTGCCCAATGTCAGTGGGATGGCCTTTAGGCCCAACACCTGTATGGAGATAGTTGGGATCTTACTCCCCACCTTCTCCGTGTCTGGATAGCAGTACACCATGATGTACTCATCTATAGTCAGGCCACCTCGGCCTGTGAGAGCATAGGCTCACCACTTCCCCCTGTCGGGAAAGTCCAGTAATAAAATATATGTTCTCCACTTCTATGGCGAGGGACATCCTATCTACCTGGAACGAATCTAATTCTAGATCCCAGTAGTCTACTAACATTTGCAACAGTCTTGGTTTGGCTCTTAAGCCACAAAGACACCAAAACTTGTAAATACCGCATGCACGTAACGCTTGTTGAGCCATTAGATATGCCCTTACTGCCTCTTCTAAATCATCATGTTCACATTCTCTCCATTCTAGGACTGTCCTGCACATAAAATTTGAGTTTAATCCATTAGAATACTTAAAAATCATTGAGCGTGGCCGCATACGCGAATATTTGCTAAACAACCACGTATGTACGCGACTTTGAGGGAATTTTCCACGTATATCCATCCCTATACACGGAAAAATCCTCGATTTTCATGTAGGTTGTGGCGTGCATCTTAGACTGGCCTAGAATCCTAAATGCACCATGGAAATTGATAAAATTTGCATCAAAATGAAAGAGTAGAGTATGGGTAAGTACCTGGAAAAAAAGGCAGTGGATTCCGCCGGCTGGATCTCCTGGAATTTGCTGTTGAAGTTCTGAGCTCAATTGGGTAAAAATTTCAAATGTTATATAATGTTTTGAATTTTTTACTATTTATAGAAATTTTTCAAATTTTTGGAAATTTTTACCCCCTTTTCTATAGTTTGGACCATTTCTAATCCTTTTGGACTATTTTTTGACTCATTTATGATGTAGAAGACAATTTTGAGTGCTGTTTCGATTGTCACTTTGATCCGTTCGTGCCCATTATAGGTATGATGTTTAAACTAGCATATAGGTTAGGATCACCTCTGATTGCATTTTGCATGACCTTATGACCGTTTCATTATAGCCTTAGGTACGAACCCATTCTATTATGTCACGGAACCTTCTTGCTGTTTTAGAAGTTGCATTATGTGAATGGTAGAGCTTGACCTTACATGGGTACCCTAGTTAGCGCCTTATTTGCATTTGGTCCCCATGCCAACATTTTGTCCCTTAGGGTGTGGGAGTCCATTGTATAGTATTTCCATGACATTTTGCAAGAGCCTCATACTCCTCTTGATCTTTTGCTGGCCTATTTCCCTAAGGAATCCCTTATGTCAAGTTGTAATTGCATTATCGTGAGATTTTCCTGCCTTATTGAGCCTTATGCTGGCTTCCCTGACATTGAATTTCAGCCATATAGCCCGAGCTTGTCTCATGTCTAGCCATGCAGAGCCATTTTATATATCATTTGCATCTTGATTCTCTATTTTTACCGGGAGAGGACTTTCCCTTGAGTGTCGCTATCCTACACATGTATCCTTGCATTGAGCATAGGTATGTTCCACTACTAGGAACTAGTTTGTTTGCCCATTATGACACTCGTCTCCTCCTAGTATGTAACTATAAAGAAGTTTTATTCCTTTTCAAGATTTTTAAATATTTGAAAAAGTCCAAAAAAATGAAAAAAACCAAAAAGCCAGACAAGGAAAGATGTTATCTTTGGCAGCTGTCGAGTCATGTCGCCTTCGAAAAGAGCACTGTATATCACATCCATTGGTTGGGTTTATAGTTTGAATTTAGGAGTTGTACTCATTTATCTGAGTTTATCTCCACCGACTAGTTAAGATTCCAGTCCCCATGGAGCCTCTATCGATGCCTCTTGTGTCGTAGAGATGTCCCAGTTTTATATATCAAGTCTATGCTACCTTTATTCAGTCACCATTTGTTGTTATGCTCTTGTTCAAAGGAAGTTGAAACCTGAGTTGGACATTCCTCATTTATCTTGACTTTGCATGTCGGCCATTCCTGGTACAGTTACTGGTTCGTGCACCTTATGATCGAGTCCTTCCACATTATACAGATTTGTTGAGTGCCTCGTGTTGGATGATGGGGGATGCCTTAATGCCCTCCTTCCAATGGATTTCATCCCATCGACTTCAGATCATTTATTCTGGGATTGGAATCTAGAGTCATTTTTTAGTTCCTTGAGACTTGCAGTCATCAGTGGCAGGTTATCTTGCCATCGACAGTTTATGGGAATACATCAATGTCCCCTGATCGATGGATTCTCTCAAGTGTTTGACCTCAACACATCTATTCACACTTGTTAGTTTGCATTCTAGTACCTTGATTCCCATTATTATTATCGGTGGGTGATATCCCATCTGTTAACAGTATACATCAATGACCGGTAATCAGACGATGGACTACTATGTTTGACCTCGACACCTCTATTCACATAGTAGGACTTGTACTCGTAGTGGTTTGTGTAGAAGACCTTCCAGATTGGTGGCATCTCTTATATGCTACCTCCTTGATCGTGCCGGTGTTCATGATATTTCAGCTCTCATGACTTGATTCCAGTATATGTCAGACATTTTCAGCCATTATGGAGATCTTGATCCATTGTATATCTTCATCATGGAGATTCTGATCTATGTATATTGTACGTGGTGATGACCACTTATGTCATATCTTGTATCATGCCTATTCATGGCCATTGTACTCTTATGTATCTGGGATTGCTATATGTATTTGCAGTTATATGCAGAGTTGTATCATTGTACTATGCTAATTGAGTGGCTGGTCTTCCATTTGGGATTCTTCATCACTCCACTTTTGGGATGGACTCATAATGTATTTCGGCCATCATATGACCCCTCTGACCTCACACATTAGGGGGCATCTGTTATAGCTGATTTTACCAAACCTAGTGAATCACACTTGTATGGCCTTCCACTATCCCTATGCAGACTCCTTAGACCCCTTGGACCATTTTTTTCCCTTTGATGTTTCCTGGACCATCCCTAAAAACATGTGAAAATTGCTATATGTGAATTTTAAACCCCTTATCGCGTATATACATGGGTTTGACCTCTAAAACCGCGTACATCAGGATGTGTACAAAAATTCAAATCCTTTTGGAGTTTTCCTTGACATGGATCCAACTCACTTGTCTCCTGGCCTTCCATATGCCTTGAGATCGCTCAGATTCAACCTTTCATTGCCCCATTGAAAAGCTATATAAGGAACCCTTTGGATACATTGAAGAGCATAAGAGAATTGAGAGCAAAGGAACTATAGTCCATTGTTGCTGGAACTTGTGCTTGAGTCTGGATCCCTTTGTCCCTTGGAGCACTTTGGTTTTCTTCCCAAGATTTCCTTTTGCTTGTGAGCTTGCTAGCGAGAGATGGAGGATTGAGGTGGTGGAGGCGCAAGTGGGGGATTCAGTTTCTCCGATTCGCAGACATGCCGACAAAGGTTGTATTCATTGTAATCTCTGATTTTATATTAATAGAAATATCTTTTCTTGTCCAATAATGTATGTTTGAATGAATATTTTATCCATGGATGATTTCAAATGCTTATACATTGTTGATTATATATGCTAGAGTAGATCTAGCACCAATATATATAGTATGCTTGTCTTGTTTACTTGTTGTTGAGGAATTGATTTATCAATTCAAGCTGAAGTTGGAAATCTCAATGGGGATCTAGTTTTGTCCATCCTTGCTCCATCTTTAAAGTCATGTTTGCCAATGGCAGCACCATACCTTGCAAAGGAAAGTGTCACAATGTGTGTATCTCTATTGGAGATTATAAATTGTGCTCTAACATGTTTGTCATGCCTCTAGGAGGATGTGATGTGATTTTGGGAACTCAATGGTTACGCACCCTTGGACCCATCTTATGGGATTTTGCTGAACTGTGGATGCAATTTTCAGTCAATGTGAACAAACACAATTCAATGGCTTACAACTAGGTTCTCTCAACATCATCATTTCCCATCACATGGGAAATATCCTTAAGATGAATTCACATGATATCATCGTTCAGCTCCATTTCATTCAGATGCAACCTTCAGCAGTCTCAACTACTCCCCTGGATCTTTCATTCCAATGCACCCTTCAGATGCCTAATTTTTCCAATCTCTTCACTCTTGAGAGTGATGCTTACGACAATGGAGTTCGGGTTGTCCTCTTTCAAGATGAACATCTCATTGCATTCATCGACAAATCCCTTTCTGGAAAGAATTTATCAACCTCTACATATGATAAGGATATGATGACTATTTTGCAAACAGTACAAAAGTGGTGGCCATACCTCTTAGAGAATCCTTTCAGCATCAAGAATGATCACCATAGTTTGAAATATTTCCTGGAACAACGGGTCTCATCCCCAACAAAACAGAAATAGGTTAGCAAACTCAGCGATTATGACTATGAGATCACTTACAAGAAGTCTAAGGACAATCTTGTGGTGGATGCTCTTTTCCGCACATTTGATGCCTATGTTTCTCTTTTAGTTATTTCTATTCCTATTCCAACTTGGTTACATTCTGTTCAGAAAGGCTATGTCAATGACTCCTCATTATCTGAAATCATCCAACAGTTGGCCAGTAACCCTTGTGTGGTACCGTATTCATCTTGGGATGGATTTTCTCTAATATACATGGGTCGTCTGGTGCTTCCCCAGAACACAGACCTTAAACATGCGGTCTTTTATGAAATCCATGCTTCTCCATTGGTAGGGAACTCTGGGTTCATCAAAACATATGAGCTGGCATGACATAACTTATTTTGGAAGGGGGTATGACGATAAATTCAACATATGGTTGTCGAATGTGCTCTTTATCAGCACCACAAGGGTGAAACTACAGTCCTTTCCGGATTGCTTGAAACTTTTCCAAACCCTATAAAGATTTGGACATATATTTCGATGGATTTCATTCAAGGGATCCCTATACATGGAGGGAAGACCATAATCTTGGTTGTGGTGGATCAACTCTCCAAATATAGTCATTTTTGTGCTCTCAACCATCCATATACCACCTCTTCAATCGCACAAATTTTCATGGACCAGATATTCCTTCTTCACAGAATCCCTATTTCCATTGTCTTAGACCGCAACACAACTTTCACAAGTCATTTTTACCTCACTGACACCAAACTGCATATGAGTTTGGTTTATCACCCACCAATAGATGGTCCAACTGTAGTCGTCAACAAATATTGGGAAACTTATCTTTGTTGTTTCACCTTTGAAGAACAACATCAATGGGAAAAGTGGCTCCCTCTCTATGAATTGTGGTACAATAATTCCACCATACTGCATCTAAAATGACTCCATATGAAGCAGTTTATGGTCATGCACCTCCAGTACTCCTTCCATCTACCCCCAGCAGCTCACCAGTTTAGGTAGTTTACATGGTTCTTCAAAACTGACATCAGATTCTTCACCTCCTTTGGGACAATCTTCACATGGCAAGAACCTAAATGAAACAACAGGCCGATCAACACCGTTCTGAGCGCACTTTTCAAGTTGGTGATATGGTTTTTCTTCATACGCAGCCTTACAAGAAATCCTCCTTGAAAGACAAAGGGAATAAAATGCTCACTCCAAATATATCTAGCCCATATACAGTTCTTCAAAAGATTGGGTATGTTGCTTATAAATTGGCACTTCCTCGTTCTTGCATTCAGCAAGTGATTGGAACCAACATCAAGGCACAAATTGCTTTACCATAATGGGATAATGAAGGATCCAACATTTCATATTCAAAGGCCATCCTCAATAAGCACACTTGTCAGCTTCTCTCTCGGTCCATCACAGAGGTCTTTAAATCAGTGGCACAACACGCAACCATAGGATGCTACATGGGAACCACTCCTTCAGATTCGGCAACAATTTCCACATCTTAAGCTTTGAGGACAAAGATTTTCTAAGAGGGAGGGAATGTTAAGAACCCATGTCAACCCTCCTCTTTATTTTGTTAGTACATTTTATTGGATGCATATTCTTTGTAAATCATCCCGTTAGTATGTTGTATTATCCCACATTCATGGGGATTAATAGTTGATGTCAAGTCGTCCAGTTAGTATGTTGTATTATCCCACATTCATGGGGAGTAATAGTTGTTTATATTAGACTTAGTATATAACTAAGTGTTGAGGCCAATGAAATCATTGAAGAGTTATTTTGTATTGAGCTTGCTCAAAGGAGGTTTCCCCCTTGAAGTGGTCCGCAATCAATAAAATATCTTTTGTGATCCAATATTTTTGTTATATCGTGCATTTTGATTGTTTATTGTAGGAGGTTCTCCACAAACACTAAGTAGCTGATGCTGTAAATGAATTACCCTACATTCCTGTTCAGCCAAACTCATCCCATAATCTACTTAATCTAGCTTACCTTCTTAAGAATGCAATCACAAATACCTTCTTACAATCCTTAATCTAGAATTAAAAGAGTCAAGCAATAGACATCTAGATTACTTTTGTAGAAAGTGAAATCCTCAATTACCAAGCCATCTAAAGATCCATCTCAACTATCTTAATTCAACTTAATCTAGGAATTCAAAGTGCAAAAATTAAGTTCTACAATTATAAATGTAAAGGGATGAACTACAAGGATCTAAAGAAAATAGAAATTGAAAGAACTAGGGATGAACAAGGCTGTCACAGCTATCACATAGTTGCATAATAGAAAGTTAACCTACACAGTCGACTATCACACCACACCATTGCAGTTTACAGGGGATGTAATTACTGATCATTCAAATGAACACACGACAAATTGATGATTGTCACAGCTTACTGTAAATAAATGAATTTATCATAAAATTCAAACCACACAACAGAATAAATACAATACTTAATTAAATTAGGAATCCCTGTGGGAAGGCGGGCCCAGCCTTCACACAGAGATGCTGGAAGTAGCACACATTAGAACATTGATATCTGAAGAATCAAACTCCTTGTATTAAAATGGCAAGATGAACACACAACCCCTGCCACAGCTTATACAATATATTTGATCAATTTCCATCCCCTGGCTTGGAATAGTTCCTAGTATTTATACAATTACAATCATAACTTCTTCCCACTAATATCGGGTAGCCATGAAGATCTCTGATCTTTAGGCTACCCAAATTACAATAGGCTATTACAGCCATGGCAAGATGGAAGTAGAAAATATAGGAAGGCTGTTACTCAAGGCAGAAATGACAATCATGATCGATCGAGAAGATACTCCATGGATTGCAGCTATTCTTGAGCAGCAGCGCACTGTTGCATCCTGTTGCAGCTAACTTCGTACAGCTTGCGTGGAATAGTATCCTTTGACCGGGTTCTTTGGGAAACGATGGAATGGATGGTGATTATCTCAGCAATGAATGTTCATTCCTCTCTTGGCATGTTCAACCTACTACACCTGTATCCTTTACATATCGCATTATCTTTATAAAACCACCATATTTTAAACCACTTATACTATGAAACGAGAACTCGACACAGTTCTCATTTTTCTCTCTCCTAATTTTAGTAGCTATTATTACCTCTATTTCAAAAAGGGTTAATACCAGTATCACACATTTTCATTTCGAGGCATTTTTTTGGGCCCTTGAATCATCTTTGTCTTAAAGTATTTTTAATTTATATTTTCAAGTGTGTTTTTCAAAAATTGAACAAAATAACATACATTTAGAAGCAAGTTATAATGAAAACCATATACATTTTGCAATTTTTTCTTTAAAACACAACATTTTTATGGACAAAATAAGACATTTTTATTGACAAATTTGTAAAAAATCTAGAAAATGAAAACATTGAAAATCATTTTAAATGGATTTTCATAGATATTTTGTATAAAAATGATACTATTTTATATTATTTTCCAAAAAGTGACGATTCACATAAATCCAAGAAAAACTATACCACATATTTGTAAATAACATATTAAAAACATTCTATATAGAAAATTTATTTCTAAAACAAAGTGTGGAAGTCAAAACATTACTAATATATCTTATCAAAAAGTTGTCATATTTAACATTTTCTTCAAGACATGAAACTAATCAACAATATTAGGCTGATCAAATTATTCATCAAAATTAGAATTTTCTGAGCTTGGCTTCCTTCAGGAACATCAATATCCTCTTCCATTGGGACTTCTATGTCTACAAGATGTCTAAAGTGCTCCTTTCCAAACATCCCTCCTAATGGGGGTTGAGGCTCTTTTGACATCTTCGTCACAAGTGTTTCACTTAAATTTAAAAAAGTACATTAAAAAAATTACATCGATATTACATTAAAAAAAAAATTAACGCCGCCAACTTCCTAAACCTCCCCCCTCCACCCCCCACATTAAATTTTAAAATAATAACAAAATTTTAAAATCCCCCTAACCCTAACATCAACATTACTTTAAAAAAATTTAAAAATTTAATGCCCCCACATTACATTTAATAAAATAAAAATAAAAAATAAAACCCCATAACCCCCTAACTCTCCACAACATTACATTAAATCCCCCCCCTAACCCCCTAAACTACCCTCACAACATTATATTAAAAAAGTTTTTAAAAAAATACCCCTTAACCCCTAAACTCCACCCCAACCACGCAACATTACATTAAAAAAGTATAAATATATTTTTTTTTATAAACCCTCTCCCTAACCCCCACAACATTAAATATAACTCTTGCTTTCTGGTGAGAATGAAGGGAATCCAACCCGATAAAAAAAACACACACAACATGTCCGAAAGCATAACCCAAAAACTCAGAATTGGTTGAAACTGAAAGAAAAGGTCATCCGTTTCTTCATGGTTTGGGATTCTCGTTAATGAACCAAATATTATATCAATATAGTATTCACCTCTTCTACATCATACCGAAATATTTCACTCGGGTAAATTGTGGCAGGATTGATCATGAATTCACGCTGGACGGTTTTAATAATGGGGCTTGGTGAGGCATACCTTTCCACAGAGCTTAGCACACCATGAAAACGCTTTCTCTGAGGGGATTTGCATTTTTCTCATCAATTTTGTGTAGTTGCCTCAATTCACTCTGAATTTGTAGTGGCGTTATTTATGATTTTGTAGTGGGTTTATTATCCTTCATTCTCCACTAAACAGAGTAACTAATTACGTTTATTATATCTATGTATTTTCAACAAATTTATAGGTTCGAAGTAGATCTGTTAAAGAAATTCGCCATGAGTTTGCGTCCTGAACAATCCCGTCCAAGGGAAATTTCAACATGCAGATATGAGTTTGGATGGAGAGCCTCACCAGATGCAGCCATATGTAAAGAACCCACTAAGCACAACTATGCCACCACCACCATCAGTGCTGCCTTGATAGCCATTGTTGTAGTTCTACGCAGCGCTTTACTTGTGTTAAGTTACTACAAGATTTTTGCCAAGTATTGCAAAGCTTCTCGATGGAGACCTTTTTTCAAGAGGAGACGTAGGAGTTTAGACTCTAAAGAAAATATACAAGTTTATGCTTATTCACAGGAAGGATTCCAATTCCAAGATGAAGGCTCGCAGATAATTACTCAATCAAATGGCCTAGATGAAGCTGTGATTAGATCCATTCCTCTGTGCAGATGAGCGGGCTCCGCTCCCTTGGCAGCTAAAGAGCCTCCCCTTACTACACCAGCAAGGGGCGGCTCTTTGGCTACCAAGGGAGTTGAGATCCGCTCCCTCCCCCCTCTTCCTTCCTCCCTCCTACCTTGAGCACTGTAATGTTCACGAAGTCCTGGTGAACGAAGGGAACAAGGCTATCAACTACATTTCCACTTGTAAAATATCTGTGAGCAAAAGATCCATATGTGTCTACTGCAGTATTTGGAGCTCTCGACCCGACCCTGACCAACCGACCTACTGCACGAGGGCTAGAAAGTAACACTCCGGCTGTCTCTTAACAGAGTTATAATAGCATATAAATGAAAACCCCAAAATTGAAATGGAGCTACTTTCTTCTGGGTCGCTCTATTAATCCTTGCGGGCGCCGAGACCAACCGCGTGAGAATATACAAGTTGATTCTTATTCACAGGAAGGATTCCAAGGCCCAGAAGGCTGGCAGATAATTACTCAATCATATGGCCTGGATGAAGCTGTGATCAGATCCATTCCTATGTGCAGATGAGCGGAGCTCCTCTCTCTTGGTAGCCAAAGAGCCGCCCCTTACTGGTGGCACCATTCTGAGAATCGCACCACCAGTAAGAGGCAGCTCTTTGGATGCCAAGGGAGCGGAGCTCCGCTCCCTCCTCCCTCTTCCTTCCTCCCTCCTACCTTGAGCACTGTAATGTTCACGAAGTCTTGGTGAACGAAGGGAACAAGGCTATCAGCTACATTTCCACCCGTAAAATCTGTTTGAGCAAAAGATCCACATGTGTCTGCTGCAGCATTTGGAGCTCTCAACCCGACCCTACCCTGACCAACCGACCTACCGCACGAGGGCCAGAAAGTAACACTCTCGCTGTCTGTTAATAGAGTTATAATAACATATAAATGAAAACCCCAAAATTTAAATGGAGCTACTTTCTTCCAGGTCGCTCTATTAATCCTTGCGGGCGTCGAGACCAACCACGTGAGAATATACAAGTTGATGCTTATTGACAGGAAGGATTCCAAGACCCAGAAGGCTGGCAAATAATTACTCAATGATATGGACTGGATGTATCTGTGATCAGATCCATTCCTCTGTCTAGATGAGTGGAGCTCCGCTCCCTTGGCAGCCAAAGAGCCGCCCCTTACTGGTGGCGCGATTCTGGAGGGCTTGTCCTTTTGAGGGAAAGGAGTTGAAACGGTGCTGGGAGAGGCTTATTAGGCCATTTCCATCATAAATACCCTCGCAGAAAATAATATAATGAATTGTATTCACTCCCATGTTCACTCATTACTATAAAGTTTAGATTGAAACTGTAAGATGAGTCACCTGTTGATAATTGATAAGGTAAGATGACTCACATGTTGATAATTGATTGGGCTTACATATGATAACGTGATAAGGTAACTCATCTCAGATGTTAGACAACGTTTAGTATGAAACTTTTCAATTTTGTCCATTGATGAATATTTAACAGTTTTCAAAG
This sequence comes from Pseudotsuga menziesii, assembly GCA_001517045.1. Classification (NCBI taxonomy): domain Eukaryota; kingdom Viridiplantae; phylum Streptophyta; class Pinopsida; order Pinales; family Pinaceae; genus Pseudotsuga; species Pseudotsuga menziesii. Next base: position 58,221 of record LPNX010979331.1, on the reverse strand, counting down.
CTGAATGGGATATTACACGTCAATCAATATTGTAGTTAAGATATAAATAATTAAAATCTATTCATTAAGTATTAACATAGATAACATACATGTTAAGACACATGTATTTTGATATTAAAACATATGACAAAATAACATTTTATATATACATATATCTTGGTATTATGACATATGGTAAAGTAGATATTATCTTTCAAAGACTACTTTATACTTACATTGATATTATCCTCTACATATATATATATACATATATTTTGATATTAAAAAATACAAAGTTAACATAGTAAGTACAAAGGCACCTTGAGCAATGTACCCCAAGAGAGTAGGCAACCATCATGTAAATAAGGCCCCAACGCCATGTTTATTCACCAACTTCCCAAATCGTGCCCTAATACTCCTATACTTCGATGGATTTGCCTGCCACAACAAAACTAATAAGAAAAACAGAAGTAATCTGACCAAGAGTAGTCTGATTTCTCAGAAGGTGCTTCTCTGAAAAGCTCAATAGGTTTACAGAAAAGCTCAAAACAGACTTTTAGCAATTCACAAATAAAGCGTGGGAACAAGCTTTCACTTCTATCAGATAACCTTTTCTCAGAATTTTTTTCAGAGCTACCGAGCTGGACTGACCAAGAGAGTAATAATACATGCATGTTGCATTTGAGGAGATCAAGGGGGGTGAGGCC
>LPNX010979331.1:21705-53127 GCA_001517045.1 Pseudotsuga menziesii | reverse complement strand
ATAATTTATATCTAAAAAATTTGATAAAACTTTTAGTCAAAACTAATTCAAAGGAAAGTGACAAATCAATCTACAAGAAACTAGTGGATAGCTTGATCAATTATTCCCGCAAAACCTTAGTTGAGTTGTGCATTTAGAATTTAGAGGAGGGAGGGGGAGATGTTTTAAATTTTGTAGATGTAATGTTGTTGGGGGGTTAGGGAGGGTGTTTAAATATTTTATTTTAATGTAATGTAATGTGGGGGTAAGGGGTTGAGGGGTTTAAGTTTTTTATTTAGTATATCCAGCCGTTCACCTACATAAAATATAGATTCTTATGGGGTGTCGAAATCCATAGATGAGTTTGAATAATTTCACATGAATCACTTTAGATGGTTTTTATTAGTATGATGTTTGTAATTGAAACTCTAAAGGATTTTTTGATCATTTATATGAATAATTTGTTCTTGTAGGGTCTAATATATGATTCCATTATGGATCACAACATAATTTGCTTGATTTTAAATGGTTACAGTGGTGAAATTATTTATGAAATATTTGTTTTTGTTTAATATGCAAGTTTCAAAAAAGTTGTAATTTATCTCTTGAAGAAAAAAATATTTTTCCAATTTAGAGGTTGATTTCAAAGTTTTTGTAAACAAAAGTATGGTATGTTTAGCCCATGGAACTATTTTTTACCTCGAAAAAAAAACGTGTATACTGGTATCAACACTTTTCTATTTGGGGGGTGTTTTTTGTGTTTTTATGCAAAAATCATCGTTTTTATGGCTAGAGTTCTCGCTCTTAGTATAAACTTCTCATTTCATAGTATAAGTGGTTTTTAGTGTAATTCAATGTATAGAGCCCTGATTACAACAATCCTAAGCATTAATAAAATAAGACAATGATTAACCATACCTGTATGAATTGAGGGACCAAGTGAAGGAAAAACATCTGTTTAGTGTACATAATGGAGTAGGATGAGGCAAAAAGAGGTAGGTAATTGTGGTAAAAAAGGGGTCATTTCTGGGCCCAACAGAGGTTGTTAGAACGATAATAGAAGAAAATGCAGAGGTATTGACCATTGAATCTTCCCTCGAATGGGGAGTAACTCTAATTGAGGAAGAAAAGCAGGATGCTGAGATAGGATATATCCCTTCCACATCAGCTACAAATCTGGAGATTCCTGCACCACGAAAAAAAAGGAGAAGATCAAAAGAGGAGGTGCAGGCACCACTACTGATAAGAATAAAAAGAACCAGGTCAGTTACAGCAGCTGAAACAGCACGGGCAAGATGGGAAAACCTAGAAGCACATATTGAATTCCCCATTTTGAGACCCAAAGCAAATGATGACCCACAGGAACTGGTTGCAGAGGAACCTTAAATCAAAGGACTTTTGCATGAAAATGGTCTACTGAAGGAAGAAGTACAAACACTTCGAAAAGAACTAGAAAAATGGAAGGAGGCATGTAGGAAGCAGGTAGAAAGCAAGTTGCACACACTGGTTGAAGATGTAGACCAATTAGAAGGATCACCTCCTGCTAAGGATGGTGAGGAGGTAGAAAGAATGGTCTGCCCTATGTGTGGGGAGATATTTAACCAGTCACTATACAAAGTCATAGTTCGTGCCTTTGTGACACAACAACCCGTACCAGCAGTTGGGGAAGAACAAGGACAAGAATAACATAAGGTGGAATTGAGGGATGCAGAAGAAATGGAAATAAAAATGATCCCTGGTACAGAAAAGGGATAAAATGAACAATTACAGTCACAACCGGTAGAAGAAACAAAAGTGCTCCTGGGACAATATGATTGGAAGGGCAGTCAAGCTCCCCAAGAGCAACCTCAACAAACGGAAGCAGTATATAGACAGGGTGCTAATACACAAGAACCAACATCCTCTAACATTCTTGTTGAAGGTGCCACCCAAATTAGGGAAGATAAACCAGAGACTGAAAATATTCCTGATTTTAATGAAGAAGTCTATGCTGTGACTCTTGAACCATCTTGGGGCACCGAATTAACAAAGATAGAACCTCAGAAGCAGGATAATGATAAAGTTTACCAGGATGTTGTCACACAAGAACCACCATCCCTAGAAATTTCTACTAAGACTCTCATGCAACAAGAAGAAATCTATCCCGAGGTGGACATAATTCCTGATCTGGATCTAGGAGAGGATGAAAAAATGCAATCACAGTCCTTGGGGGATACTGAAATTATCAAAGAACAGCTTCATATTGCAGAGGACATGGAAGTAACTCAAGAACAAACCCAACAGCATGAAGAAATAGAAGGGCAGGGCTCTAATACATAAGAACTAGTAGCCTTGCATCTCCTTGTCAAAGCTAGAGCTGAAAATCAGGTAGCTGTGGAGATTGAAATTCAGGAAGAGGTTGTCACACAAGAACCAACACCTTCACAATTGGCTGCTGAGGTTGTTGGAGGAGAATTTCAAGAAGAGAGTGTTGTTACAAAAGAACCAGCACCCCCATAAGTTATTTTAGAGGCACCTATACAAGTTGAAGTTGCTATAGGATAATTTCAAGGAGGGGATTCTTTTACACAAGAACCAGCATCCCCAGAATTTATTGCAGGAGTACCCATACATGCAGTGCATAATGTTCAGGCTAAAGCATCAGGTGGCAAGGTATGGACTCAACTTTCAATTTTTTTTGTCAATATGGATTTTGATAATGAAGATCGTGCTGAAGATGAAGGGATGCAGAGGCTGACCCAAGAGCCCTCACTCCTAAGAATAGAAGTGAGGAAGTGGAAGAGTAAGGTGGAGAGGTATCATGAAGGAATGGTTCCCCTTACTGAACATAGGAAGACCATCACGGAATTGAGGGAAGGATGGGCAGAAGAACTAATATTCCAGAAATTTCAATGGGAAGAGATACAAAAAGAACTGAAGGAGCTGAAAAAGTTCAAATCCATGCAGGTGGAGAAAGACTAGCTGTACACTCTCTCCAAGGAACTGTTAGGTACCAGAGCACCATCCTCCTCTTACCCTGTGTTCTTACTTGAAAAATTCATTTGGTTTAAATAGAAGGCTGTAAAGGAAGGGAGGCCTTATGAAATAGAAACGTCGGCTAAATTTCTGGAAACATTTCTAGAAAGTGATTTTACTGAGCAGAACGTACTTTGTGGGATTTATTTACATGAGCTGGCTTGTCCCTTGGACCACCATTTGAATCCTTCCCCTTTCTTAGGTGATGTTCAGCTGAGGGCTTTTGCGTCCTTTGTTAGCAATCATGTTTAGTGGGAAATATCCTTCCAATTTGTTTCTCATAATGAATCCCACTCTAACCTTTGGGTTTGAAGAGAACCTCACAAACCTCGTATTCTCCTTGCTCATCAGCAGCGTAGGCTCACATGTCCCATAAAAAATCAGCAGATGATGGAACTTCAAAAAAAGGTTATCTCTACCTGTGTCAGCTAGATTTCCAAGCATTAGCAATTGGATTTGGAAGGCAGCCAGCATAGATGGTAGGTTTCCCCTTTAACCTTGAAGAATAGAGACCCCCACTATTACAGGAATTTTAAACATGTTTTTTCTATGGTTAAGGGATATGTGAGTTGTATAAAGGAATGTGGAGTTAATTAGCTGGGACTCAAATTCAAATTCCCTCTCATCTTGTGGCCAAAAAAACCATACAGGGAAGACTTCTCATTAACAAAGGCATAAGAGAATATGTGTTGGAGACATTGGGTTGCTTATAATGGATTTTTGGAAAAACAGGGATCACCTGAACTCCCTTATAACTTTTCCTCTCTCCATGAACAAAGCACAATGCCAGATTTAGATTCAGATTAATGGAGGTTGTTGCATAGGGACATGCAACAGGGTAGTTTGGGGGAGATGTTGGGCCCATAAATGACCCCTTTTTTACCACAATTGCATACCCATTTTTTCCTTATCTTACTCCATTATATGCACAAAAAATATTTTTTCCTTCACTTGATCCCTCAATCCATACAGGTATGGTTAATTATTGTTTTATCTTATTAATACTTATGATTTTTGTAATCAGGACTCTATATCTTGGATTATGCTAACATATGGTGATTTTATAAAGATAGTTTGAGATGTAATGGATACAGGTGTGTTGATATATTTGTAACTTTGGAATGTATTCACTTATATATCTTATGTCTTGTACCTCGTTGTTTATTCTGGGATGTGCCTATAATGTAATTGAGTTATGTCATGCCTCGGTGTTCCAATCGGGAGGATCTATAATGTAAACAAGTCATGTCAATTCATTGTGGGTAACCCTCCTATTGTTCAAGTGTTAAAGTCCCCGCAGTTCCGGGGCACTAGGGTTATTAGACTCACCTAGTGAAGTCGGCCCTAGTTGGGTTTAGTCAAGTCGGGAATTAGTATAAATAAAGAGCTAGCCTCTCTATTGATCACACACTCACTAATGCTCAGTTGTAGTGCATAGCTAAGGAAGAGGAAGACACCAGGGCTAGGAAGAAATATGTTACTGCTATGAAGAGTTCATCTTACTATTTTTGGGGCTTTGCTATTTGGTGTTGATTCTATCTTTGAGGAAGTTGTGGGGTTTTCTCCATTTATGGTTTCCCAGAGGAAAAAAACTATGTTCATTGTTTCTTGTGTTTGATTGCTGTGCTTGTTATTCTCTCAGTTAAAGATCCTAATAATGCTAGCTTAATGTTAAAAATCTAACATGATATCAGAGATAAACTAAGAAGAAGACACTATGCAGCTGTGGGAACTAGGGCTTCCTACTTTGTAGATCTTCCTCCACAGATTTTCAGCAAAAGAAGTTTGGATTAACTCTCCTCCTTAGGGCACATTTTTCTATCGAAGCAGAATCCAATTATGAGGTTTTTCAGTTTTGGACCTGACACTACTGTCGAAAATTATGGCTTTCCACAGAAGTGGAATTTTTCAGTGAGCCCATGCCTGGATTGATATCCTCCTCAAAATTGAAGTTAGGGATCAAGATCAAAGCTTTTGGTTAGACAGAACTCCAGAAAATCAAAACCCTAATCTACTCCTAAACTAGCACTGCATAATTTCAGCTCCAAATCCAGATCCGACATCTTGAACTGGTAAGGTCTAAATCTTTTGTATTTCCATTTGAGGTTCTCAGTTAAGATGTATCATCATACCAAGCTTGATGAAAATCTTGAGGGAGATGATAAATTCGAAGACTGGAAGTATAGGATCTTCCTAGTCTTGGAAGAAAATGAGTTGGACTCCTATATCAGTGAGGAGGTTCCAGTTCCAGAGGGAGATGAGGCTAAGGCCTTACATAAGAAGAAGTTGGTTATGACAAGGAGGATTATTGCTGATTCAATCAAGGATAACCTCATACCACAGGTGTCCTCCCTAAAGACACCTAAAGCTATGCTTGGTGACCTAGCCAAATTGTTTAAAGGGAAGAACATAAACCAGAAGATGACCTTGAGGAACCAGTTGAAGAATGTAAAGATCTAGAATGCAGACACCATCCAGTCTTACTTTACAAGGGTTTCTCAGATCAAGGAACAACTGGAAGTAGTAGATGAAGACGTGGAAAATGCAGAGATTGTGATGACCACCTTGAATGGTCTCCCTATATCATGGGACTCCTTTAGTCAATGGATCTGTGCCAGAAAGAAGTTAATCAAGTTCAGCAGAATTTGGGAAGAATGCTCACAAGAAGAAGCTTGGATAGAAGCTCAAGAAGAAAAGATGGGAAGTGATGATCTAGCTCTCATAGTACAATCCAAGAAATCCAGATCTAGCCACCATAGAAGTAAGTATTCTCATCAAAGGAATAACTCCATAAACACTAGAGATATGTCTAAGTACATTTTCTATACATGTGATGAAATAGGAAACTTTGCTAGAGATTTTCCTAGAAACAAAAGTATCTCTCACAAGAATAAGGGAAACAAGAGAAGACATCATTCTCATGCTGCAGAGGATGATGAACCTTCCACAAAGAGAAATAGACAAGTCAGTGATGATTCTTCAAGTGATCAATAATACGTTCTGATCTCTGCTCTCACAAGAACTATCACACATGGAGGCAATGATTGGCTTATAGACAGTGGTGCTTCCAAACACATGATAGGATTCAAGGAATCCTTTGTGAAATTATTTGAACATGAATCACCTTACAAAGTGAAACTTGGAGATGACTACCAGTATCCAATAAAAGGTAGTGGGGAATCCTTCTATANTCTATGACAATGAAGGAAGTATTGTTTGTACCAGGACTAAAGAAGAATCTCCTCTCCATATCTGCATTAGATGCAAAAGGAATGAGGGTTGCATTTATATATGGTCAATTCATCATGTGGCCAAAAGGAAAGACCATTCATGATGTAGTAGTGATTCAAGAACAAGAAGGAGGCTTATACAAATTGAAGGGCCATCCAGAACAAGCTTTGATTCATGACTCGGTAGAACCAAATGAGCTTTGGCATAGAAGGATTGCACATGTGCATTACAAAGCACTACCACTTGTAAGAAAAGTTGTTGAATGGCTTCCAGAAATGCAGACAAAACATGAAGGTGTATGCAAAGGATGTGCGAAAGGGAAGAACACAAAGAAGAAATTTCGAAGTAGTGAAAGCAAGGTAAAAGGAATCTTGGAAATCATCCACTACGATGTATGTGGTACAATGTCATCCAGCTCACTAAGCAGGTATGTATACTATGTTTCTTTCACTGATGATTTTTCTAGGAAGACATGGATTTACTTCATGAAGAACAAAGATGAAGTATTCAACAAGTTCGAGGAATTCAAAGCCTTGATCGAGAACCACACTGAAAGGAAGATCAAGACTTTTCGATCAGATAATGGCAAAGAATTCACATCAAATGAATTCAAAGAGTTGTGCAAAGACTCGAGGATTACGAGGGAGTTTTCCACTCCATATCATCCACAATAGAATGGGATTGCAAAAAGGAAGAATAGAACTATCATGGAAGATGCAAGAGAAATGCTTCATGATCAAGATCTTCCTATTTATCTTTGGGTAGAAGCTGCCAAAACAATGGTGTATGTACAGAACCGTACTCCACACAGAGTACTCGAGAACAAGACTCCTGCAGAAGTCTTCTTCAGCAAGAAACTAGAAGTCAGCCATCTCAGAATATTCGACTATCCAGTGTCCATTCACATTCCAAAAGAGAAGAGACAAAATTAGATCCTTCAGGAAAGAAGGGTATATTTTTGGGATACTCTGAAAGCTCAAATGCTTACAGAATATACTTCCCAGGATTCAAGAAGATTGACATAAGTAGATATGTAGCATTTGATGAATATTTAGCCTACATCAAATCCAGGAAGAGACTCGCTGAAGAACCTGAAGAAACAAGAGCACCCATAATTCATGACACAACCATGAACAAATAAATTCAAGAAGAAGATCGAGAATTAGAAGAACCTCAAGAACCTGTAGATCCACCTCTGCAGAAGAATCCTCATAAGAGGAAACCTACTTAGGTACATGAAATTATCCAAGGTGTAGAAAGATATCGAGCTCCAGAAGAAACACCTAGAGGAAGAAAGAAAACTAGATCATGTTCCATTTATGTAGCCTTGGTATGTGACATTATTGATAAAGAACCTTCCAACTATGAAGAAGCGGTAGAACAGAAAGAATGGAAGGATGCTATGATCGAAGAGTATCAATCGATAATGAAGAATGATGTTTGGTATGTTGTCCCAAGACCAGAAGGGAAGTCCATGTAACTTCCAAATGGATCTACAAGATCAAGCATGCTGCAGATGGCAGCATTGAGAAATATAAAGCAAGATTCATGGCTCGTGGTTTCTCCCAGAAAGAAGGAATAGATTATGAAGAAACCTTGGCACCTATAGCCAAATACACTTCCATCAGATCAGTACTTGCTCTGTTTGTAGTGATGAAATGGAAGATACACCAGATGGATGTCAAGACTACCTTCTTGAATGGTGTAGTAGAAGAAGAAGTATATGTGGAACAACCACTTGGTTTTGAGACACATTACAAAGAGTCTCATGTATGTAGATTGAAGAAATCCATGTACGGTTTGAAATAGGCACCCATGACATGGTACAGTAGAATTGATGGTTTTCTATCCAGTTTTGTCTTTACCAAGAGTAAAGAGATTCCAACCTTTACTACAAGGTTGAAGATGGCAACCCAGTGATACTCCTGTTGTATGTGGATGATCTGTTTGTAACAGGTATGGATGAGTTGATTGCTGATACGAAGAGGAAACTTGTTGCTGAGTTTGAAATGAAATACTTGGGCATGAAGCACTATTTCTTAGGCATGGAGGTGTGGTAGAATGCAGATGGAATCTTCCTTGGACAAGGGAAGTATGCAATAGAGATTCTGAAGAGATTCGAGATGATGGACTGCAAGGCCATAACCACACCTATGGCATCGAACTTGAAGCTATTGAGCAATGCTTCATTAGAAGCGGTTGATGCTACGATGTATCATCAGATGATTCAGTCCTTGATGTACCTAAAAAACATGAGACCATATATTTTATTTGTTGTAAACACCTTGAGCCAGTTCCTGACAGATCTCAGACATGTTCACTTGATTGCTGCAAAGCATATTCTGAGGTACCTGAAGGGTACAATTGACTATGGGCTCAAGTATAAGGCAAATCAGAATATTAACCTAGGGGGTAATGTTGATTCAAATTGGGCAGGAAGTGCCATCGATAGGAAGATCACTTTAGGATGCTACTTTAGTATGGGATAAGGAGTGATATCTTGGTTTAGCAAGAAGCAATCCTGTGTGGCACTGAGTATAGCTAAGGCAGAGTATGTTGCAGCTTGTTCAACTATTTGTGAGGCAGTATGGTTGAGGAAACTACTATCTAATTTATTTGATCTCCAGATAGATGCTACTTGCATATATTGTGACAACCAGAGTTGTGTGAAGTTGTCAAAGAACCCATTGTTCCATGGCAAGTCGAAGTATATCAAGATCAAGTATCACTATATCAGGGATATGGTGTAGAGAGGAGCAGTGAAGATCTAGTATGTTGCGATGAATGAACATATAGCTGATGTATTGATGAAGCCATTAGCTAGAGTGAAGTTTGAGTACTTCAAGGAGAAGCTTGTTGTTCTCGAGATAGAGGTTCCCTCCAAATGGAAATGATGAGACCTAGAGCCTTTCTGACATGGTGAGAGGATTAGGTTCCTTCCATGGTCAGATGTAAAGGCTGAGCCATTCTATCAGAGGATTGGTTCCTTCCATGCCAGATGTGAGCGCTGAGCCATTCTGATGTGACTGTAGGATTGGTTCCTACATGATCAGATATAAGTGTTGAATTCCATTCTTGGAATGGAGGCAACTAGTCAGTTACCAGGAATACTCAGCTTGGTGCTGAGTTTCCATTCTCTAAGAGAATGGAGGGACCTAGTCAGTTACCAGGAATACTCAGTCTAAGACTGAGGGCCGTTCTGATATGACTGTGGGATGTAGTATTACATGATCAGATGTGAGTGCATGGCCATTTTGATGTGATTGAGGGATGTGTTCCCACTTGATCAGATATAAGGGCTGATGCCATTCTCTAGGAGAATGGAGGAACCTGTTCAGTTACCAGGAATCCTCAGTCTGGGACTAAGAGCCCTTTCGATATGGTGTTTTCAAACATGGTAGAATGTAAGTGCAGAGCCATTTCGATGCAGTTTTTTGAACATGGTCTAATATAAGTGCTGAGCCTTTTCGATGCGGTGTTTTCAAACATGTTCGAATATAAGTGCTGAGCCTTTCTGATGCGGTGTTTTTGAACATGGTTAGATGTAAGGGCAGAGCCCTTCCGATGCAGTGTGTTTGCACATGGTCGGATATAAGTGATGAGCCATTCTGGCGCGATGTGTTTACACATGGTCATATGTGAGTGTTGGGCCTTTTTGAAAAATGAGGTTAGATGTGAGTGCTAGGTATGCATTTCTAACAAGATGAGGTCATATGTAAGAGATGGGCGGGCCATTCTGACTTGGTGTCAGATATAAGCGCTGATGAATACCTACATGAAGGGTAGGCCTACAACCAACATTATAAAGGGTTGGCTCTGTAGAACTTCCTGTTACGAGAAGAATCGAGAGATAGCACCATTCTGAGATGGCACCGATGATGATGATCCAGACTTGATGATTATCTAGATCAAGTGATGATCCATATTTCACAATGATACAGTGATGATGATCCAGTAGTGATGGTCCAGTAGTCGTGATGATCCATATCCCGTGATGAAGAAGACTTGAAGAAGAAGATGACTTAAAAGGTGACTTGAAGATGAAAATGACAATATGATCTAGTCGATATAGAGAAGAAGACCAGTGCTGAAAATTGTGTCAAAAGAATACCTTCCTAGTTAAGAGGGAGTGTTGATATATTTGTAACTTCAGAATGTATTCAATTATATATCTTATGTCTTCTACCCCGATGTTTATTCTGGGATGTGTCTGTAATGTAATTGAGTCATGTCATGCCCTGATGTTCCAATCTGGAGGATCTATAATGTAAACAAGTCATGTCAAGTCATTGTGGGTAACCCTCCTATTGTTCAAGGGTTAAAGTCCCCATAGTTCTGGGGCACTAGGGTTATTAGACTCACCTAGTGAAGTCGGGCCTAGTTGGGTTTAGTCAAGTCAGGAATTAGTATAAATAGAGAGCTAGCCTCTCTATTTATCACGCACTCACTCACACTTAGTTGTATCTCATAGCTGAGGAAGAAGAAGACACTGGGGCTGGGAAGAAAGAGGTTACTACTGTCAGGAGTTCATCTTACTGTTTTTGGGGATTTGCTATTTGGTGTTGATTCTATCTCTGAGGAAGTTGCAGGGTTTTCTCCATTTATGGTTTCCCCGAGGAAAAACACTATGTTCATTTTTTCTTGTGTTTGATTGATGTGCTTGTTATTCGAGTTTCAGTTAAAGATCCTAATAATGCTAGCTTAATGTTAAAAATCTAACAAGGTGTAGCAGGATGAACGAGTCAAGAGAGAGATGGATATTCATTATTGAGTTGATCGCCACCGATTCCATCTATGTATAAGGGATGTAGTAAAGGGTTGCTATTCCATGGAAGCTGTACAAGGGTGGCTACAACAGACTTGGATGCAAAAGACTCAGATGCAACAAAGCGTTGTTGGTCGAAGGTAGGTGCAACTGACGAAGCATCTTCTAGATTGATCCTGTTATCTCATTGCTAGCTCAAGTAACAAACTTCCTATATTTTCTACTTCTATCTCGCCCATAGCTGTAACATTGTTTGTAAATGGGGCAGCTTGAAGATCAGAGATCTTCATGGCTGCCCGATATTAGTGGGTAGAAGTTACGATTGTGAATGTATAAATATTGGAAACTATTTTGAGCCAAGGGTTGGAAAATTATTAATCTTATTGTATAAGCTATGACATCAACTATTTCATCCTACCATTTGATACAAGGAGTGTGATTCTTCAGATCTCGGCGTTTAACTTGTTTTAGCTTCCGGTGTTTATGTTCGAAGGTTGGGCCATCCTTCCTACAGAGATTGCTGAGTTAATTAGGAATTTAAGTTATTCTATTGTGTGGTGCGAATATTGTGATAATTACATTCTTTTACAGTAGCTGCAATAGTAATGAAATTATTATGTGCTTCCTTGAATGATCTATATTTACATTTCCTGTAAGCTACAGCGGTGTGGTGTGACAGTTGGCTGTGTAGGTTAATTTCCATTTATGCAATTGTGTGGTAGCTGTAATAGTCAGGCTCATCCCTAGTTTCTTTCTATTTACTTGTATTCCTTGGATTGTGCTAATTTAGTCAGGTTGCAGTCATACTTGTTAGTTCAATTCCTGTATTCTCAATTCTTAAATTAAAGATTAAATTAACTAGTTTTGATGGATATTTATGTAGTCTGGTAAATTAGGATTTAACTTTCTGCAAAAGTAATTGTAGATGGTTATTTCCTATTATATTCATCCCTGGATTGGAGTTGTAGGAAGGCCATTATAATTCTGAATTCTTAGGTAGATGATTTTAATTAGATTAATGGCAGGAAGAGTTTGACTGAACAAATACGTAAAGAAATTTATTCAGAGTGTCAACTAACTAGTCTTTAACCATATATAATGTAAATTATCTTTGAAATAAAAGACTTCCCTTGGTTGAAAATTTATATTGAGCCTTCTGCATTTTATGTTTTAATTAACTAGCATATAGAGGTCCCAACACCCTGAATTATAACATCGTTGATGACTTGGCCCAATCACCTATGGCCATGTACGCTCTAGAGGTGCTCAAAATGTGCCCGGCACAGTAGAAAGTGTTGTTATCCACACTAGGTGTCATGGATCCTGTTGATTCCAGATTAATCACATTTGATTTAGATCATGGTGAACCAAGAATGCCATCCACCATCACGTTCCAAATTCTGGTATCCATTCAGAATTTGGTTTTCCATCGATGCATTGTCAATGAAGGGGCATCCACCTGTGTAATTTCAACTTTTGTCTACAAAAAACTTGGGTCCCCCATCCTCCAACCATCCACTACTTCCCTCTGTGATTATGATGGTCATTCTACAAAGGCCTAGGGTATTCTCCTGAATGTTCCTATATCCTTAGCCGGTAAAATGGTCTTGATCAACATAGAGGTTGTTAATGCCCAACTTGATTACAACCTCCTTCTTGGACGTAGTTACATGTATGCCATGAGAGATATGGCATCCACCATCTTTCACCTTATGATGTTGCCTCATGATGGGAATATTGTGACAGTTGGCTAATTACAATCTATAGGGGCTAGCCTCACTATACCATGTCATCCCCATCGTCGATACTACCATTAACAGTGTAGCCATCCCTTCCTTATCTGCAGTAGGCCTAGGATTGTTTGCTGACACACCTATGATGGCCACCTTCCTGTCTATCATCACCTCCACCAGAGCCGACTGAAACAATGAATTTATGTGTCCTCTCCTCCAGTACCATTCTGCCCACACCACAATAGCAGTCGCAACCACAAAATCAATCACTTGAGAATTATTGGCACTTGTTCTCGATCCATACAATTCCTTTCTTGTTTCCACCATTCGAAATTATGAGTAAGCTTGTTATGGATACCCTCAACCTACCTAACTTCATGTTGGGGATTCATGTGTGGTAACTTGACCCACCTACCCCACCTCCAATTCCTCAAGTAGTGCTGACACATGTCCAACCTCTTGCAATGGAGTCAGATCCTCCTATCGACCCACTAAAAAACACCTGTCGTTACTACACCAGTCGCTCCACCTCCAAAGAAGGCTAGGGAAAAAACCACCAAAGTCACAACCAAGCCTTGTCCAACTCCACCTTGCACTTTGTGCGATGTCCATGGTCATGCAACTCGAAATTTCCCAAAGATACCTATCCTACATACACACATAGAATCTATGGATACAAGCGACAACACTCCAGTAGTCATCGTCTCAATTCCACCAGCGGCTAAGAACAAGTCATTGAGGACCAACCATTTGTGTGGGATTTGCAGTTTATACGACCACTATTCACACCATTTCCCAAACTTGGACGAGTATCCATCTATCCTTCATGGCCTTTGGAAACACTCTCGTGAGTTTGAAATCACTATCATTAAGTAAATTCACCCTCTGACTTCCTCCTCGAACACCAAAACCATTTACATGATCTCTACTTCCAGTATTAATTTCCCCTCCTCGACCATGGAAGATCCACGTGATCTATCTCGACACCACTTTCATGACGACAGAGAGATCGTCAAAACCACCACTAGTTTTACCCCATTTCACTTATCCCATGGAGTGGAGTCAATTTTCCCCATTGAATGCTAGATTCCTCTCCCACGTACTTTGCGCCAACTGCAGAGTCTCCAAGGCAAGGTTAACTTTGGTTGCCAGAGGTCCTATTCCTGAGTCGCTCACTATGCAGAACTTGGTGCATAGTTTTTATTTTTTGTTTTACATCATTTTTACCATGAGTTGATGACCCCTCCTGTAGTTTCTACACGTATAATTTCAATTATTCCATTGTACAACTCCATGGCATAATTTGCACATGAGCGAGTGGATTTAATACATCCACCTTGCCCCTGTGTCGTTGGTACCCTACTGGAGGGTACGGTCCCATGTCTGCACATGTACATAGTATGTCACATGTATGATCTAGATACCACTATGCTAGCATACCTTCAAGTCCCATAACCTGTACTGGAGGTCGATGCCTCTCTTTATTGTTAGCTGGAATGTTTCACCTTCTGCAGACAGTAAAGTGTTCCACTGGTTTGAATGGTTTAGATCCAGAACAAATGAACGACAAAGGTTGAAGACCATCCCTGGATACCATAGATACCTGTAATGTGATGCTTTGATAGTAACCCTATGTACCTACAATCAGATTAAACATGCAAACATATCAAAGCTCCTAGAATATAATCTTCTGATCCATGTCAGTGACTAAGGAATCTAACAACATACATGTGAAATCAAACAACAACAATAATGTGGGACGAAAATCAGCTTTGCATTAAGATAAAATGAAGAAGTTTACAACCAACTAAGCCTTAGTGTTGACATGCATCTCCATGAAACCAAACACTCTTATCTCCATAAGATCCAACTTGCTCTCTATGCTCTCCAATGGCTTGGTCCAAGTGATCAATCCAACAACATAACAATACCATAAGAGTTCTCCTCTCAACCATGGACATGAGCTTGTATTTATAAGGCTCAATGGATAGGGATGGTTGAGAGATTTGTGGATGAGGTGGCCTCTAAGATCCTAGGATGGGGTATCTCGAGCTCAACTGACCCACAATGATAGGGATAAGGGAGGACACGAGGCTCATCATCTAGAAGCCTCGAGAAACTTCTCTTTTTACCATTTTACCCAGGGTACCGCTTTTCTCCTTTAATGACAGAGAAATTAAGGTAAGAAACACTTATGGACTAAGGGCCATAAGCGGTGGCACCACTTGTGGATAACAAGGGATAGGTGGTGTGAGCAAGGTACCGCTCATGGACAAAGGGGAAAGAACGGTGCTGAGCATTTTTGTGAAAGATTGACAAAATGGTATGAGTTTCCATTGCAAGTGCTGGGATTCAGGGCAAGTAGGTATGTTAAGAGTCTTATCACATGATGGTGACAAGATTTTGGTATGACAAGATACCCCCCAAAGCATGATTCTTAGAGGGATACGATAAACGATAACTTTGAGAGAACAAGTCGTCGCTACGAGGTGAAAATGTCAGCTCGATCGGAACATGTCGTCAAGTAGGAATCTGTAGTACATAAGTATTTTGACTCATAGACACAAGTAACCAACTCATGGCTACAGACCAATACAAGGAAGATCCATGAGAGGAATAAACAAGCATGGCTACTAGAATACAACATAGATCCATGTGATAGAGGACTCAAACTTGGACATAGCTACTAGACATACAACATAGATCTATGTCATACAGATGCAAATTTGAGCATAGCCATGACCATACAAATGTGGATCCATGCTAGATATATAAAACTCCATCGTAGCCTAGGAAAAATGCAATGAGCGCTTTTAAACAAATACCCAGGGTCTTCGTATCGTCTTCCACAAAGTACGATTCTATCCATGTGATTACAATGATCTAAAGTCAAACATGGTAGAAACCACTTGATTACTGGCCAATGATGTGAACCATTAACAAGTGCGAGGGAGATCACCATTAATATCAATGATTCGCAAGGTACTCTAGTACAATATACTAAGTGCGAATAGATGCCCTGATGTCGAACACCCAGTCGATTCTATCGATCAAAGATCAATGATGTGAACCTATGTCGAGAGCGAGAGAATCTGTCATTAAGGCATACAGATCTCAAGGTACCAAGTATTTTTTCTAATACCATTTCCTAGATGATGAGCTGATGTTGACGGGAACAGTATCGTTGAAGGAGGGCCATGATGAGTCCCACATCGACAACACGAAACTTAGAACATAGTTCTGGAATGATGTGAATGTAATAACCATAAGACTGACTCAAAAGTACTGACACAAAGACTGTGTGGATTGCAGAGGAAACAATTCTTCAAATACCCTTTGAACATCGAGCGGCATGACAAAAATATTTGGCAGCATGACTGAATGGGACAAACACACAATGCAACAGTGGACAATGCATTCTTTTGAAAGACTCAAAGGAGTGACATGAATCATGAAAGTGGATCATTGTGGAGATCAGCTGAATACCCAATTGACTGACATGATGTGCAAACAAGTGTCATGTTCAAAGGTAACAACACACTACTGCCATTTATTTGCAAAATGATTCCCTTCCCATTTCCCCCATCATGGTCAATGAGTGCCTCTTTTTGGTTTTATGAGTTCAAAGAGGGTAACAAACACTCGATATAGCTTGTCGAAAGACAAGTCCAGACTCATATGTTTTATGAACCTGAGAGAGGAGGGGTTCGTTCCCAAAATGGGTCTCTCAATGTTTAATTTAACGAGTCCAATGAAAGAAAACTCAGTATCGTTCATGTTTAGAGAGTCTGAACAAATATGGAAGAAGACTCCAAAGGGGTCCTTTTTCATTTGATTTACTCTCTAAGGCCCGAAAAAGTGTAAAATTATACCTTAGAGAACTCTTCCAGTCATGATTGGCTGGAGTGTTCCTTTTTCATAAATAGTCCTATCCAAACTGAAAAAGAGATAAGCTACCGTCGGACGGACGACTCTTCAAATACTTTAACAAGAGTGAAGAAGACAAGATCGCTCGATAATATTTTTGTATTTAGGGAGCCTAAAAAGAGTTTAAAGAGGACTCCATGAGGTTTCTTTACACAATGTTGCTTTTTATGAGCTTGGAAGGAATCAGAAATGGACTCGACGATCTTTTCGTGTTTAAGGAGCTTGAAAAAGAGGTGAAACGAAGACTCCATGAAGTTTCTTTACACAATGTCAATTTTTACGAGCCTAGAAAGATTTGAAAATGGACTCGGACCTTTGATACTGGGTTTAAAGAGCGTGACCAAAGTGTCGTAATAAATTCTCATTGACCTTTTCCATTTTATGGAAGTGCGAAAAATCCATAAACAAACTTCCAAAGCTTCTTACTATAGTTCTCTTATCCTACAATCGACTTAAAAACAAGTGTTAAATGCATTTATAACTAGCATTAAGGGATTACAATTGATAAACTTTGACTAAAATATGATTTTATATCCAAACTATAGTATGTTAGACCCAAAAATGCCTATATAAGTCATGCAAACAATAAAAAATCAAATCATTTCATTATTTACCCATAACGGAGAGCATTTGGAGCACTTTCTTAGCCATATCTTCTGCAGCTAATACCAAGAGTTCCCACCATCCGTTTTGAGCACTGCCAGTTGTAGGTAACAGCTAAAACCTTACTCTTTCATTTCATAGCATTTATTTTGAGTTTGAATGGGGTTTTGGGTTCATATGGAAAGCCCTAAAACCTTAAAAGTGGGCACCACGAATACCCCTTGTGGGATACGTGGTACCACCCGAGCACCGTGCCTATAACATAGTTGACAGGCGGTGCCACCACCTGTCTCCAACAGTGCATAGGCGGTGCCGACCATGGAGACTTTAAACTAATAGCATGAGAAATATAAAGTTATTCTTTTGATTTTTAATGATTAGGGATGATTCTAATGCATGCTACGATTGTTTTTGGCAGGTCTTGGTTGCTCAAAACATGGTGATATGGAAATAACGAACACATGACAATGATGATGCCTTTTCTGAGAGAAATGCGGGTTGTATAGCCGCATTACGGAACTGTGGGCTCCGGAATTTATTCTGTACCCCGAGCATGGTGTCACATGAGCGGTTACTGGAGCACATACTGCGGATGTGGAATCCAGAGTTGCAGTACTTCGAGGCGGGGGCCCATATTCTTACAGTGGAAGTATAAGACATATACTTCTTGACTGGTCTCTTGAGACGGGGTGCCCCCATCTCACTGAAAGGTTCCCATGGAGGGACATTACCACTCGAGAGCTTATAGATCGTCACTGTGCTCCAGGGACGAGCACATCGGGGAAGAAAATCGCCATCAGAGGAGTGATGGATGGGCCCTTATGAACCGTCCTATTTACTATGTAGAGGGTGGCTGGGAATCAAGTTGTGCACCAGGCTTCCGGGGCACACATGTTGTATTCCATAGAGGCCATGGCACCCACGGTAT
Source organism: Pseudotsuga menziesii (assembly GCA_001517045.1). Taxonomy (NCBI): domain Eukaryota; kingdom Viridiplantae; phylum Streptophyta; class Pinopsida; order Pinales; family Pinaceae; genus Pseudotsuga; species Pseudotsuga menziesii. The sequence goes on along the minus strand of LPNX010979331.1, from coordinate 34,946 downwards.
TCAACTAGGCAGAAGCCATGATTCCAATCTTCAAAGATCAGCTAACTAAGTGTTGGTAGGGAGAGCTAAATTAGTTTGGATTTGGCTCCATTTTAGCCTGCCTCTTCTTCGAGCGAGTTCGATAGATGAGACCTTAGGTGGTATTCCAGAGTCTGAGAGTGCAGGACCCCCATATGCTGAGGTGGGTCCATGTCATGGCTCGTACAGGAGCAGGTAGGGGAAGGGTGAATTTTAGTGACCATTCTTTAGATGGCTTAGAGATCAGATCCTCATGGTTGAGGATTATGCTTACGCAGGTACGGACTTCACCGGAGATCTTGACCTACCACTCCCACCTGGTGGCTAGTGGGGCGATATCGGTAAGAAGGAAGAAACCCTAAAATGGATGAAATATTTTTATGTTTTTAATGTTTTATATTTTTTATGTTAAGTGACAAGACTTGTATATTCTCATGCAGATGCTGGAGCAGTGCGACCTGGAGGAGATTCTCCATTGGATAGGCGAGCTCGAGCACGCTCTGTACCACGAGGTGATTGTATCATTGGGGAGCTAGAGGAAAACCTGGAGAGGTTGAACTTGGATATCCTAGATGTTTCCATTGATGACCTCCCGATGAGATAGTAGAGATCAACAGTGGGAGTACCAGGTCAATTTAGTAGGCTGCTACGTAGAGTAGCTCGAGCAGTGATGTGCTATCACGAGCACCACTAGTGTATGAGATATGTACTGAAAGCTGACAGCTTCAGGATTTTGTATGATGATTTTTCTTGAAAGCCTATGTGCTTCTGATGAGGTCTCGGGACCTATTTTTGTAAACTTTTTTGTATACGTATATACAGACTTTTATCTGGTGTTTATATGTTTCAAATGGAAAATGTATTTTATATGATTTTTATGTGTCTTTAAATGTTTATTTACAATGTACCATGTTTGATTTCAATGTCATGAATGGGTAATATGCCAATCTAGGATGTAATTAGCTAATGAGTCAACAACTACATTATGTTCCCTAGGGATATGCATATAAGTGATGGTTTCAAATGACCTTTCCAGCAAAGGTACTCTCCGGAAGCGATGGAGGAGCATAGGGTTTCTAATGGTGTAAACATGGTTTAAATGGAAAACCATGAGTCATGAGTCCATCAAGACTACTAGATCATGAACATCCTAGGAGGCAGCTTCAGTCAGAAGACCGATGACTGCTTCATACTTGGCGATGTTATTAGTAGCGGGACCTATGCAAACTGCTCCCGAACTTACCAAATCTTCAGCTATGGAATAGAGGACCCAAGCAGCCGAGGTGAGATTCAAGGTGTGGTGGCAAGCACCATCAGCAAAGCTGTAGAAATCCATCTGCATGACCAAAACATGGTATAAATAGATGTGGACGCTAAACTCAAAACCATCTTGAAAATACTAAAAGCACACTGAAAGCCAATCAATTAACATATATACAAGATACTATCTAGGAAAGACCTAGGAATAGTACCTTTTTAGGTACAACCCATTGCGAGGCTACCCCAAAGGGATTCCATCATAATCAACAAGCTCATAAGCTCCTTTCTTTAAAACCTTAGAAATGACGAAAGGTCCGTACCACATGGACTCGAACTTACCCTTCCCTAGTTTGTCATATCTCTAATCATAAATCAATACTAGATCACCCTCGTTAAAGACACGAGGTTGGACAGATTTATCATACTGTTCCTTGACGCATTTCTTATGTGCCTCATTAGCCAAGGCAACATCTCTCCGAGTCTTGTCAAGGTTAGTCAAGTACAATTTTTTTTCTTCCTCTACAGAAGTGTCTGGGAGAAGTTTGACGTCAAGTTGTAAAGATGGAATCTGACATTGAATCGGTAAGACAGCTTTGAGTCCATAGACAAGCTAGAATGGCATGAAACCAGTGGCTGTTTTCACTGAAATCCAATAAGCCCAAAGAGCAGAGAAAAGAACGTGGTGCCAGTTGGATTTATGATCTCCAACCATCCGACGAAGCATAGTTTTCAAAACTTTGTTAATGGCCTCTACCTAACCATTAGCTTGTGGATAATATGACATAGAGTTTTCATGGAGAAAACCTAGCTTGGCACTCATTTCCTCCATCATTTGATTACAGAAATGGGATCCTTGATTAGTAACGATGGACTGCGGGACTCCAAATCTAGCTATGATATGATTGAACAAGAATAGAACGGAAATCTTACCATCTTCTGCATATGTAGGCATGGCCTCAGCCCATTTTGTGAAATAATCAATGGCTACGATGATGTAACCATGCCCCCCGACTGAGGTAGGATTACAATGCATGAAGTCAATCCCCCATTTGGTGAATGGGCCAAAGGCAATGATGGGGTGTAGCTGAGCAGGATGGGTTCGCTTTTTAGGGTAAAAGTGTTGACAAGGTGGGCATTTCTTAACAGCCTCATGACAGTCTTTGAAGATAGAAGGCCAGAAATAGCCAGCGTGGAGGATTTTCTGGGCTGTAGCCATCCCGGATAAATGACCGCCACATGCTCCAGAGTGGCAATCATTCAACACATGTTCAGCCTCCTCATGGGCGAGGCATCACCGGAGAATTGAGTCAATCCCACATCTATACAAGGTGTCATTTAGGATGAGATAGTATTTCACGTGGTGACGGATATGGTGGCGATCATCACGGGATAAATGCGGCTGAAATTGTTGTGTTTGGAGATAAATAAGCAAATCTCCATAACAAGGATCAGTAGTGCTAATCAGGAACAGGAATTCATCTGGGAATGAATCATTAGACTTAGATTCCCTCGAAGCACAGGGAATATCACACATAATCTCTACAAAGACCAAGGATTTCTTTGATGTGGCTTTGGCAAATTCCAAATAAAACTCTTGCAGTATGACTATCCAATGGGAGTACTTGCCCCCGAGCACCTGACGAGTCAGTATGTAATACATCGGGTTCTGGTCTGCCAATACAATGGTAGTGCGGAGCATAATGTAGTGACAAAACTCTTGTACAACAATGACTGTGGCCAGTGCTAACTTTTCCACACGTGAATAGCGATTTTCAGAATCCATGAGATTCTTGCTGGCATAATAAATCATGTGCTCCTGACTGTGGAGATTTTCCTTCACTAAAACCATAGCAATAGTAGTAGTGGAGGCAGCAATATACAAGAGAAAGTCCTTTGAATAAGTCGGGGGGTGTATCATGGGTGAATGAGTCAGAGCGTCCTTAAGATTATTAAAGGTGCATTGGGCCTAGTCATCCCAGAAGAATGGAGTGTTCTTCTTGAGGAGACGCATATAACTGTGCGCTTTCTCTACGAAATTGCACATGAAACGATAGAGAAAGTTTTCCTTCCCCTGCAAAATTTGGAGTTCAAGGAGATTATTTGGGGCTAGTAGATCTAAAATGGTGCAAATTTTCAAAGGATCGATCTGGGTGCCATCTTTGGATACCACAAAATCTAGTAGACGTCCCGTCTCAACACAAAAAACACATTTATGCGGATTGAGCCGTATATTATAAAGACAACATCTCAGGAATATCTCTCTAAGATGACTAGGGTAGTCCTCCCATCGCTGTGAATGAGCAGAGAGGTCATCAAGGTACGGTTCAACAATACGTTTAATATCATGAAATGCATAGGACATCATGCGCTGGAATGTGGCTCCAGCATTTTTCAAGCCAAAATGTAACTTCTTATATGCAAAGGTTCCCCATGGGAAAATGAATGCTGTCTTATGCTGATTGAAGTGTAATATCTCAATCTGATTATAGCAAGAGAAGCCATCCATGAATGAAAAGATGACACTTCCAGCACTCTTGTCGATACTCTGATCGATGTGTGGAGTACGAAAGTTGTCCTTAGGACAATCTTTATTCAAATCCCTAAATTCGATACAGACTCTAATGGTGCCCTGCTTTTTATTGATAGGGACAACATTCGATACCCATTCCATCAGGTGTATAGGATAAATAAACCCAGCTTTGAGAAGTTTCTCAATTTCAACTTTAATAGCTGCGGCCTTCCGAGGATGGACTTAACTAAGTTTTTGCCTGACAGGTTTAGCTGTGGGATAGGTTTTAATCTCATGGACCACAATGGATGGTTCAATCCCTGACATCTCTTCATATGACCAGGCAAAAATATCACAAAATTCTTTGAAAAGTGCATTGTAGGCTTCAAATTCATCTGCCGAGCAGTTCTTCCCAACATGAACATGCTCACTAGTATCAGGCTTGGCTAATATGTCAATCGGATTTGTCTAAGTAATGTTGCAAAGGTTTCCTTTAGAATCTCTATCTTGCAACAATATGGGACTTTGGGTAACATTGACAATATCAGTAGGAAACAAGGATGCAAAATCATGGCTAACCAAACTGGTGTTGGGGAGGAACATGGATCTATGATGGTGATCCTCCCAAATGGACTCATCCGTATTCATGATCTCCATAATGGACTCATCGAAAGGAAAAGTCTCAGAGAGATAATCTAGAACATGAAGAGAAGGCTCTAACCAGTACGATAAATGGTAAGGATCCGAAGCCACTAGATGAATGTCATTAGTGTGATCATCGAAAAATGTTTGAATGGTGTCATGCATGAATTCATGTGAACTCAATGAGGTGGACTCAACAACTTGTTTACCCTTAGGCTCACAATCAAATGAGGCGATCATATGGATTGTCGCGGTATCCGTGCTAGGAGGAGTGGACGGAAAAATACCCATAAGGGATGAATCCTTCAACATGCCTACCCCAATCGACTGGTAAGGAGGAGGGGACTGGCCTAACATGGGGATGTTATTATCCATGGAGGTAGTAACATCCATCATACATAAATAAAGCTAGTAAATAGTAACAATTCTCCCTAGATGCGGAAATTGGACTGTTTGGAATACTATTGAGGCGACAACAGTCATGGCATAGAACCAATTTCTTCCTAGAAGGAGGTTGTAATCCAAAGGGGCATCTACCACTTCTACTTGAATGGAAACGGTTTTGCTCCCTAGCTCGACTGCTAGGGCTGATATGAGACCATGGGGTTGGAAACCCCGTCTTTCAAAGGAATTAAGGGTCGTAGGTGATGTTACAAGCTCAAGAGAGCTGAGAGCCTTACAACAAGACAGAGACAAAACCGAGATTGAAGCTCCTTCATCTAGTACTGTTCAAAAAACTTTCTTTCCAAATACTTTCATAATGATCTGAAAAGGAAGTTTATCCGGTCACCTAGGCTTGTAGTTCTCAACATTGAAATGAATTAAGTTAGTATTATCTGGGTCTAAAGCTCCTAATGCTGTCAACAATATTTTGTGCTCTGTAGGGAAACTTTGGAGTACTTCTAAGGTAGACATGGCACATAGTGCCTGAGCGAGATCTTCAACTACATTATAAAATTGAGCATCTCGGGCATTAAGGTTAAATACTACCTTTCGAAGAGTGCTCTTAGGTGGACACAAAATCATGTCGAGAGTAGGCTTCTCGATAGATAAGGGGACAACAGACGAGGATTCTGGAGAACTAGTAGAGGGAGCTTTCCCTGAAGAAGAATGATCTTCTTTCTTATCTGCAAGTTTGTCATAATTCTGAATTCAAGTTTGCAAATTGATGGTATCTGAGGAAATCATACAAATTTCCTCTGACAAACTAGAGTTACCCTGATTAGACATGTGGTCTATCAGTAGTTGTTGAGAGGGAAAAGGGTCTGTAAGTACTGCGGGTGCGGGATTGGACTTCAGAAACTGGGAGATTTCGTCCCGACGAGGACACTCCTTTGAAAAATGGTCACCATCGCACAGCAGATAGGGATATTTTTCCTTTCTTTTGCCTTTATCGTTATCACAGTTGGTTGGTCTTGGAGTCTCCTATTGGTTTCCAGGTTTTTTATTTCTATTTTTACCTTTCTTTTTATTATTACCCGAGGTTTGAGTACTTTGAATGGAGTTGACCTCAGCGGAAACCTTAGGAGTCTAAGGAGTAGGGGTGGCAGTTTGGGGTTACTTGGAAGGTTTCGCTACTGACGGGGACTGGATTGAACCAAAAATTCCATCAACGGGTACTTCTGTTGGTGGCTTGGCGGGATTGGTGCTTGGGCAAGGAGCTTGAGGAATTAAGTCATAAAGAGTTCCAGACTGGGAATAGAACAAGTCTAGATATTGGGCTCGAATAATAGCCTTCTCTTCAGTAACGAAACTGCCCATAGCCACATCTCGGGCAATAGGAGGCAACAAGGATTTGGTAAACCAATCAGCTAATAACTGATCCAGAATAGGGGCCTTAATAAGCCTTCTCCGCCTTCTCCACTCATGAATATGATTGGATATGTGGGTGGAGGTGTTCTGTCACAGAGAAGTTAAAATATCAGTACCCATTTCATAACGAATAGGGAGTTGAAAGTGTGTAAGAAACATGGTTACCAACGAGCCAAAATCCAAAAACGAATGTTGTGGGATTTCAATGTACCACTTCGCAACTGTACCAGTCAAAGTTTACTGAAAGAGTCATAACCGAACGGATTCATCCAGGAGGGAATTTGAGGAACACCACAAATGGAATGTCATAACATGGTTCTTCAGATCGTCTCCCTGCTTCCCATAAAACTTTGGGATATCCGATGGTAACTTTACCGGAATGGGAGGCCACAAGGGATTGTGTTGAATGGGGTCATTAATCAAATTGGACAAGTCAGGTAAGTCCAAGGTTGCTAGGAAAGGAAACTACCAGTTGGGTTGCACATACTGGTAATATTGATATGGCATATAAGTACCAGTAGGACCATAAGTGGACTGAAAGACAGGTTGCTGTGACGAAGAACTGCTGAAAAATCCACCCGCAAGGGGTTTATTTTCGGGATTAGGACCGCTAGGACCACTAGGGCTTCTAGGAGGAGGACCAACAGGGCCACCAGGAACACCAAGACCACCGAGACCACTAGGACCAATAGGACCACCAAGACCACCAGGAGGAAAGCCACCAGGCCCCCTAGGACCACTAGGACCATCGAGATCATAAGAAGGAAAGTTGTCAGATCCTCCAGGACCATTAGTGTTGGAGACATTTACCATCATACACACTCTTTTTGGTCAAATTGGCCTAGTTAAACCACTATCCTAAGTATAATTGACATTAATTGACACTAGTGGAGCATTAATTGCCATCATCCAGTCACACCCATGCCTATCTACAGTCAAGGAGGCTAACTTAGCCTTCTCCTATAGTCAAGGAGGCTAACTGGAGCACTCTGGGGGTTTTTGGTATTCAATGTACTTGAATTGATCTGATTTCTTTGTTTCTGTGTCGGGTTTGGGGGCATGATTGCCCAGTAGGGCCCTAAAGGAGTAAATTTTGTCTTAACTTATCTGTTTACCTTATTTTTCTTCCTTTTTCTTCCTTTACGTAGGTTTAGCTTTCACAGACATGTATACATGCGGGTTTTCCTTGAATAGTCATGTATGTACGCTAGTTTACTAAGAACAATCGTGTATGCCTTGATTTTGAGCCTTAGTGGGAGGATTACTCATTGCTAGGTGATTTTGGATGATTGTTGAGTCTTCTTGGATGCTTCTAGAGTGTGTATACACCCTTTGTTTCTGACCAGAGATTGTTTTTAGTTTGATTTTTAGAAATGTTCTTGTCATTCATTTTCTACTTTTTTGTTTTTAGATTAGTGCATTAGGTCTCTTTTACCTTCATGATTTTCTTGGCTGTTGTTTTTGATTGGTTGCAGAGTCTGAGGGTTGTAGAGTCAACTTTTTTTCTTTTATATCTCATTTAATTCAAAAATACAAAAATATTTTGATTTTTGCATAGTTATGCATTGCTTGCATTTTTCATTGGCATGGTACTTGCATTAGGTTTGCTTACTGAATTATAGTCAGAATTTCATATAGGAATGATTGCACTTACATTTGAAGGAAACAATTTGCACTCCACGTAGTAGCATACCCTATTTTGCATTCTACACATCGCATTTGCATTGCTTGTTAGGTGTGCATTTTACTTCATGATATAATGACATATCTAAGAACTGAAAACTGTATAACTATTTACATATAAACTAAATCTATCATGTAAATTTAAAGATTGATCTTGAATTTTACAGTAAAGAATAGGCGGCATAAGCTATTTAGAGTGTTAGTCTATTCATAAGCTATTTATTGTTAATCAGAGGGGCTATTGTTGAATGAAGTTGGTAATCAATTTCTAAGCCATTTATTAATAATGAAGATTATTATCATTTTGATGAGGGTGATATTCAATGGTTATGGTAGCTATTGTTAATGAGGATGACTATATTTCTATGAGAAAGGCAGGGTAATTCCTTTAGATGAGGCCACTTGTCAATTCCTACATCAATAATTGTTATCATAGATAGAATGGGATGGTTTGGATCATATCACAACCAACTATATAAAATACACAACTTAAAGACTCAACATTAGAGTGTACAAAATGTAAAAAAAAAAAAAACATGACAAAGAAAAAATCCCAATATATTCATTTGTTTTTTGAGTTAATTGGGGTTTTGGTTTCCATTGGGCATGGGAATTTTGTTAAACTGTGTTGCATGGGTACCCGTACCCAGGGGTCAGGTACACGTACCAGTACTGGGTACACGTACTGGGTACTTGGGTACGACAATGGTACGTACCTAGACGTACCCTCACGTACCATGAACAGTGTTGCCATACTGAGTACTTCATAATTTTTTTTTGGGTATGTTTGGTGAAAATGGTACGGCGTACCTCGATTTTGGGTACGGCTATGGTACGGCCAGTATATAAAACTAAACCAAACTAATACAATTTGTTCCCATAGTTCAAGTCTAGTTCTAGCGATTTATCCTTCTTCAAACAAATATGTAGGAGCTATGATAGGATTGGTGGGAGTTTTCAACCCCAAGATTTACATGGAAATGTTGTAGGAGCTTTTTAACTCAACACGGATAATGCCTCACTGCTGTTTTGATTTGAATTTTTGTTTGAATAATGTATCATTGCTTGAACATAGATTTTAATGGCAATTCTTCACATAACATGCTCATAAATTATAGCAAGGAAATAACATTAACAATGATTTAAATGGCTAATAAACAGACACCCAAAAACATAGTAAGAAGGTGCTTTTTACATGCCTGTAGTAGCCCATTGACAGATCTGGAAATGAACGTTGAGATACCCAAGTAATGTGGCCATACAATGTGATAGCAGTGAGAAAATATTATAATGGCTGAGATCTGAAATGTGCTATAGATGACTATTGGGGAAACTTCATCTTTTACTTAAATATTCAGATCTGGAAATGAGAGTTATTTGACTCACAATACAGAGTTATGAAAGTACTATAGCAGCCTTAGAATGTGCTGGGACTGACAATCAATGGATGAAGAAGTAGACTCTGGTATAACAAATCCTGTAGTAGCTTTATTCTTCCCAATGCGCCCAATGGAAGTATGTAAGCACAATATAAGAGTGAATATTTTACCACATTGATATTTCAATTTATGGCAGCTTGGAAACTACTGGATACACTCTTCCCGTGAATCATTTCATCTACAGCAACAAAATCTTGAACTTCTTCTCCACATGAAGACCCATGACTATATACTGTCAGCGGGCATTAACAATATTGACGTGGGTGCTATATATACAAATTGACTTAATGCTTCTGGTAATTAATAGTACATTTTCTATTGTGAAAATGACTATGTTCCTTCAGATTTTTAGAGATGGAATTTTACAATAAATCAGAAGTTTTGCCATAGAGCATATTAAATTACTTTGAATAACAAAATATGATACCTATTTTAAGTTTTTTAAAGATTCTTTTAGAAATTAAGTAGCTACAAATGATTGAACATAGAGAGGACTGATGTAGCATTCTTTTAGTGCAATTGTTTTACCTCCTAATCATACTACAAAATTATTGTAGACAAGGCAAATAAATTGATGTAGAAAATGAAAAAAACATGAAAAAAATTGAAGAAATAACCTCACAAAGGGAAGGTTAATCCAAAGGTGGAGATGGAGGGCTCAAGCACACCCAAAATCGCGTATGCACAGTCGAGGTTTCGTCTTCGTTCGTCCAATAGACATGCCGAAAATGAGAAAAGGACGGCCTCGGTCGGTTTAAAATAAAAAACAGGTTTTAACAATCGTGCCTCCGTTTTAGCAAAGGAAATCGCGCACGCGATTAGCTTGACTAAAACAGAGGCGCGATTTTGTTTACTAGCCTAGTTGGCATGACCATTGCCAGCCTTGGGACTAGGCTTGGCAGGTTCGGTGTTGCTTGGGTTGATTTCTTTTTTTTGGATCAAGAGTGAATGACTTCACTCCACCATTGCATCTAAAGGGTCCCTCAACTTCTTGCACACACCCTATGGTGAATTGTATATAATTGTTTTCATTCACAAGCTTCGAGATCATTTAATTTATTTATTTTTTATCATATGCCTACAAAAATATCTCTCTCATAGACAACAATTAATTTCACAAGAAGAATTCCCAGCTTCACATCTAAACAAGTCTCATATTCTCCATACAAGATGAAGTATGCAATGTTAACTAATAATGATTTGCACATCAATATATTTTGATTTCACACAATGATGGCATAAATGAAGTTATCTCTTGAGGCTCTTCAATTTGAAAAAAAACCTTTGAAGCAATCATGGGAGAGGGTCCATATTCTCTATACAAGATGAAGTATGAAATGTAGACCAATAATGGTTTGCACATGAATATATTTTTATTTCACACTTCAATTTGAAAAAAAAACTTTGAAGAAATCATGGGAGAGGGTCCATATTGAATAGTGCACCAGCTTGTCCATATTCTCTATACAAAATGAAGTATGCAATGTAGACCAATAATGATTTGCACATGAATATATTTTGATTTCCCACAAGGATGGCATAGATGAGGTTCTCTCTTGAGACTCTTCAATTTGTATAAAAAACTTGGAAACAATCATGGGAGAGGTTCCATATTGAATAGTTCACCAACTTGTCCATGCTCTCCTCTTCATGCTACATTTATCGTAACATGCCTTTGAGATTGATAGGGATGCCTAGTATAATTTATTCAATTTATTCCCAATACATCCAAACACCAAATTATGTCTTCCCTCACGACTAATGTGGCTTATTAAGTGTAATGTCGTCTCGTCTGAAGGTGTTGGAAATGCAGAATATTTCACTCATATTCTTGTGACTTCCACTACTTTTTGAACCTTCTACGAGCTTGGGATCTCTCACCTTGAACATTAACATGATGCCGCTGGGAAGGAGTGGACTAAGTAGGTAGTTTATGTGTCTTTGAAGAATCATGCCCTATATTCGGAAGAGAAGGACTCGACAAGCCACTATAAATATAGCAATATGGGGAATAAAAATGTGTGTATGAGGATAAGTCCAAACCCTATCATTGCGACCCCTAGAAAGCGTTGTCATCGAAAAATATCCATCTATTGAGCGAGGACCATTTCCATGAGGTAAAGGACTACCAACAAAACGAATAGATGATTGTGCCAGAAGAGATGTTCGGTTACCCGTGATACATTGGGAATCCCCCAATGAAATAGACCACATAAGCACCCACAAACAAGAAAAAAGTATAGGAGGAAAAAATACTTAGTAACCAAATACCTAAAACAATAAGAATAGTAGAAGATGCAATGAAAGAAATTCCCACTAGTTTTACTTGGTTGGTACTAGGTCAAGCCATCATGGTCAGATGGACGAACACCAAATCCACTTTCTCTCGTATTGGTTAGGCTTCAAGCTTCATGTGTACACTTAGGGTTTAAACAATTGAATGGATTTCGTGCAAGAAATTGTCGTTCAAATCTCTGCATCTCTCCCAAGTCCACAACAATCCTTGTTGCACTCTCTTTAAATTAATGAAAATGTATCACTACTAAATGAAAATCACGTGAACGTGATATTTATATCAGTTATACTTTATGAGACCTTGGCAATGGGATGAGGCATATTAAAGAATTGCTCATAGTGGATTCAAGGTAATATGTGTTTTTCATATTAATGATAACAACATGTATGTATTGTTCCATTTAGACGAGGTGATTAAATATCAAATTTCAACGATGATGATGACAAGCCCATAATCAACGAACTTCCTTCAAAATTCATTTGGGTCGATTACAATCCCCACAACAATTCAATGATAATGGTTGAGGCTAACTATGAGTGGCCACAAAAGTGTACTAGCATTGCAATTCCATCCATAAAACCAGGGTTAACTGCAGCCCACAAACGAATTTTTCAAGGTGATTTCAACATATATGATTGGGTTATTGATATTCCAAATTACAAGGGTCTGAGTTTTAATAACTTAGACTAAGTGTTCAAAATTTACAAATTAAAACCATAGATTCAGTTGTTTACAATAACAAAATACCATATCGAGTTGTTTACAATAACAAATTACCATATCCACGCACCTGTTAATTACAATCCCACGACTCATGTTATAATGTTTCTAAGATTTGGAGGTCCATGAAATACAAAGATAGTGACCCATTGAAAAGTTTACCATAAATAATTTTTATTCAGAATTTATTCCCTAGGCAATGGAAACCAACTTAAATAATTTTTTCTCCGAGTGGATAGTGGACAAGCTTTAGCAAGCTCCATTTTGAAAATTCTGTTTTAACAAAGAGAACAAATATTCATGCAACGTTCCAACCCTACAATTTAAGTAAAAGTTCCAACTTCATATGTTATGAAATTCTAATCTAGAAAGTGAGATTTTAGTCACACTTCAAGACAACTCAATTCTCTGGGCTAGCTTTCGCTATGATTCTCACATTACAAAATGAGAGGATATTATCATTTTGTATATGCCAGATATATACTAATACCCCACCATAGATGTTAGCAGTATTTCTGAAATAAAAAGATGTCAGATATGTACTAATACCCACACCATAGATGTTAGCAGTATTTCTGAAATAAAAAGGGATGTATTGCGATATCCAATTGGAGGATTTGCATATGATGAAAGAATGCACTAGATTTTCATAGCAAATCATCTCTGAGTTTGTTGCTTATGGTCTAACAAATTCTAAGATGATGTTGGAAACATGAATAAGTATATTAAATATATTAAAAAAAACTATATATCAAATCTTTATATTAAAAAAAACAATATATCAAATCTTTCTTTAAATAAAAAGAAAAAAATTATACTTAAAGAATGTTGATAAATACATAATTAAGAATTAAGTTAAATA
>LPNX010979331.1:3966-14462 GCA_001517045.1 Pseudotsuga menziesii | reverse complement strand
AAACATGGATTGAAAACTTTAAATTAAAGAAGATGCACACTGATCTATATGATAATGCAAGTTTTCCTCTTCAATGAAATTCTACCTAAGAGAGGGAGAGAGATTTTCTTTTCTTCCAAAAAATGCACACCCAAATGCAAATGCAATTCTACCTTTTCAAAAGCAAAGTGAAATATCAATGCACCCCAAACAATCTTCAAAGAAAATAAAAAAGAGATCTAGAGAACATCAAACTTAAATAAACCAAAAAATGTTTCCTATCTTTTCATGCTTGAAAAAGATGCATAAAAACTTAATAGAAAGGTGATTTCACTAAATTTTCCAAACAAAACTAACTCTAATGAAGGCAAAGCTGAAAATAGATATTTCTTCTTAATGAAAGTAGGATCTAGAACTTCAAACAATCATGCACAAAACAAGAAGAAAATCGTTCAACAAACTTGCGAATAAATCAAAAGAGAGAGAAAACTAAAACTTCTCTTTGGAATAGACAAGGAAACGAAGAATCAATCTCTCCTACCAAGCATTGAAAAAAAATCAACATGCAAAAGGAAACAAGAATCACCCAAGCAAAGAAAGACCCAAAACAACATGGATCACTCACGCATTCCAAGTCCAAAACAAACCAAAACCTACTCATGAAAATGAAATGTATATTTTCCGATTCCAACGAATAATATCTACAGAAACGAGCAAGAAGTTTCAAGCAAAGAAAAGAATGTAAACTCCAATGAAAGAAACATAAACTCTTCTTTGAATTCAAAGGGAATATAACAATAAAAAAGTAAGCCAAAAACATACAAAAATCAAAATACAAAGTCTAGAACAGGGCCTACCTGGCACCGCGCAGATGAAGCTGCTCACAGAAGTTTTTGAGGAAGAATCGTTTCTTGATTATTGGATTTAGGCAGTGGCACCGCCCATTTCTAACTTGACTCAGGCGGTGGCACCACTTCTTGCCAAAGGCACATGTACAGTTCTCTATAATCACCTAGAACAGTAGGAGAGCGAAAAATCATGTTAGAAATTCCAAAAATCTCATAAAAACTAATGAAACAACCACAATATAGAGTACAAAAAGTTAAGGTGGCTCAGATTTGAAGAGATCTAAATATTTAAAACCAAAAGAAGACAAGTACTTGACTATATTTGGAAGAATCCAAGAGGAAAGCCAACTTCTGTTATGAACAGAATCAAAAGAAGGAAAGCATGGCCAACTAGAAGGCCAAGAAGAATAATAATCAGTATGATCAAAAGAAAAAAGATTTTGTGCCCAACAAAAATTCTAAGAACAATAAGGCCAGAAATTATCCTAATAAGAATTTCCAAGGAAATAAGAATAATTCTCCAAGCAATCAAAATAATTCCAAGGTTAAAGAATTTGCTAATAACCATGGTAATTATACCAAGAACTTTGAGAGCAAAGAACCTATAAAGTGTTGGGAATGTAATGGCCCACACTATGCTTCAGCCTGTCCTAATCAGAAAAAGACTATCAGTAATATTCATACCATACAGGAAGAGATGACTGTTGGAGAATTAGCGATGACTATGCCCAGAATCAATGCAGCCTTGGAGAATCGACAAGTAGAATATCAAACTTCCATGGTGGAAGTAGAAGGTATGATAAACCAAACCCCTGTAACTATTTTAATTGATCTTGGAGCTAGTCTTAGTTATATTGCACCTAAAATGGTAGAAAAATCTAAGTTGCCTGTTGAAAAATTTGAAAATTCTTGGTTAGTTCAGTTAGCCACTAGTGCTAAAAGAAAGGTAACTTGTTTTGTAAAGCAATGTGTAGTAGGTATGGATCATTTTGAAACTATTGTGAAGCTTAATGTATTACCTCTTGGTTCTTATGATTTACTTATCGGTATGGATTGGTTAGAACAACATACGGTAATTTTAAACTGTTACGATAAAACCTTTACATATATAAACAGTGGTGGAAAACTTGTAAGTGTAAAAGGAATTTCTAGAAAAAACCACTATAAGGTAGATTTCTGCTATACAACTTAAGAGAGCTATTAGGAAGGGTTGCAAAGGTTATGCAGTAACAATAGCTGATGAGAAGAGTCTAATCAAGACAGATAAATTAAAATTGGAAGACATACCAGTCTTAAGAGAATATGTTGATGTATTTCTGGAAGAAATTTCGGGACTACCTCTAAAAAGGGAACTAGATTTTACCATTGAGCTGGTATCTGGTGCAGTACCTATCCCAAAGGCCCCTTATCGAATGAACATACTTGAACTTAATGAGTTAAAGTCCCAATTAAAAGAAATAATTGATAAAAAGTATATTCCACCTAGTGTGTCTCCCTGGGGGGCACCTATCATCTTCGTTAAGAAAAAGGACGAAACCATGCGACTTTACATAGATTACCGTCAGTTGAATAAGATGACCATTAAAAATCGATAGCCATTGCCCTACATAGATGATCTATATGATCAACTACATGGAGCCATGGTGTTTTTGAAAATAGATTTAAGGTCTGGATACCATCAAGTTAGGATTAAAGATGAAGACATCTTTAAAATGGCTTTTAGAACTAGATATGGCCATTACGAGTTTGTATTCATGCCATTTGGGATTACTAATGCCTGAGCTATTTTTATGTGTTTAATGAAAAACGTTATGCATAAGTATCTAGATAATTTTGTGGTCGTGTTTATTGAAGACATATTAATCTATTCAAAAACTGAAGAAGAACATAAAGAACATTTAAAAATTGTTTTGTAAGAGTTACGAGATCATCAAATCTTTGCAAAGTTTAGTAAATGTGATTTCTTCAAAGATAAGATTCAGTACTTAGGTCATGTGGTGACCAAGGAATGGATTTCAGTAGATCCTGAAAAGATAAAGGTGATCTAAGATTGGCCGGTTCCTAAGGATGTAATTGATGTTCGATCTTTCATGGGAATTAACGGTTACTACCGGAGATTCATTGAAGGTTTTTCGAGGATCGCGAATCCAATAACTTCTTTACAAAATAAAGGAAAGAAGTTTGATTGGAACCAAAAATCTGAGGAAAGCTTTAAAAAGTTAAAAACTTTATTAACCAGCGTACCTATTTTAAGAATAGCTGATCCAAATAAAGAATTTGTAGTGTGCACTGATGACTGCAATGATGGCTTAAGTGGTGTTTTGACTCAAGAAGGGCATGTTATTGCCTATGAGTCTATAAAATTAAAAATTCATGAAAATAATTATGCAACTTATGATCTGGAATTAGCTGTTGTTATACATGCGCTAAAGATGTGGCGACATCACCTAATTGGCAGAAAATTTATTTTAATGAATGATAATAAAGGATTAAAGTATCTGTTAGATCAGCCTAATCTAAATGCCAGACAAGATAGGTGGCTAGCTTTCCTAAGTGAGTATGATTTTGAAATTCAGCACATTAAAGGTAAAGAAAATAAAGTTGCTGATGCATTAAGTAAGAATGCAAGGCTGAATTTTGCAGTAGTTATCAACACTTATATGACAGATTTGGATAAACCACAATGATAACATTGACCTAGTGCAAGGTGTTACCACTTAACTAATTGGTTGAAACCCGAATTCAACCTTGTTTTGAACCCTTTTAAACTATAGTAAGCTTATGTGCTAACAAATCAATGTTATGCACGTTTTGTAATCCTTTAAAACCAACAACTCAAGTGGTGATAATTATAAAGTTGGATAGCATAGTAAAGAGTAGAATCATGAATTCTTTACAACTTCAACTTTGTTTTAGACTTGGTTATAACCTTCGAACTAACTATAGAATTGTATGTTTATAAACATAGTGGTTTATGCATATTTATAACCCTTATAAAACCAACGTTTTGATTGGTAATAAACTATAAAGTTGGCTAGTATATTAAAAGAATATATATTGAATTCTTTTACATAGTTCAATTTGGATTAGACTTTAATAGTCAATAGTTGCTTCTCAACTTGGATTTTGTTAGTAATTTACCATGATCATTTACTGGTAGGATGATTTTTATGATTATAAAAGATAACTGGTGCTTAGCATAAGATAGAAGGTTGATAATTATAGAAAACATCTCCCTTAAAAGCTGTTATAGACAGTAACTTAATATAAGAAAAACATTATAGAAGTAATAAGAATTGCAATGGAATAATCCTACTCAAGTCCATAATTGAGTAGAACCACATCGATTGACTTAAATTAAAGAAGTAGAGGCAAACAATGTTTCATGTGAAAAGACGCAGTTGTTTTTACACTAATCAAACCTATAATATCAAGAAGTTTTATAGGCTCTAAGTTTCCTTACATAATGTAAATATTGATCAGCTTGATACTCAAGTAAATAGTATGATAATGTATATGACACAATAGTACATGCAGTACGACATTGACAAGGAAGCTAATAAACTGTTAATGAGCAATTGATTTATACATATAAGTAATAGGTTGATACTTACTATACTAGTAGGTCAAAAAGGAAATCGAAATTTATATTCTAATAAGAATCTTACTATCAATATTGATCGAAGCTCTTCCATGTATAATAACCCATAGTACAATAAGAATAACATTGCAAGATATGTATATCAAAGTAGAAGTTATTATGCAACACATATTACAAGTCAAGAGTCCACTGTAAGTAACTTTACTGTCGCTAAGTTGATAAAGAAAGGAACTCTTTTATGAGAACTTTGCTTACAAGAATAACTGGAGAAATAAACTATTTTACCTCCTTGAAGTTTCTTGGAATTTATCAGCTTATTTTACTAAGCACATTAATTGCAAATAGAAACACTTCTTGATACTTTATGAATTTAAAATGATTACTTGTTTGATCATACCTATAAACCTGTAAGAACCAGTAATCTTTCTACGTTAGCATAAATGCTAAGTAACCCTAGGATTCAAAGATAGATTCCACCTACTTGCCATAGAGAAGACTCATCAATAAACTGAAATAAAACAATACCTAAGTAAACCTTATCTTTGTTACAAAAAGGAAACTGCTTAGTTAACGTAATTTGAAAATATGTAATACTAATCATTGGACTGTTTTCTTTTTCTGCTAACCATTAGCTGTTAATAAACCACAGCACCAACATTTTATGTTATCTCAAAATTTTAAATTTTTGTGAAAATTTGGGGTTTTGACAAGACCATAAGCTCTGATACCATGACAAATAGAATATTGAAGTAGACTTAAACACTATGTGTATATTGATTTCCTTCTCATTATTAGACTAAGTATAAATAAGAAATACATAATAACAATAATATGGGTGAATACCATAGGTCAGAAAATACCATGGGTCACCTAACTAACTAAATAACCAACATGTGAGATTAAACATTCCTCAACAATGGGTGGGTATTAATCAGGCACACCTTCACTTCATAAAAACAAAAAAAATTAGTTTTGCTATAAATTGGGTTATCGTTGGAGGTTGTGGATTGGATTATGGCCTGTGTTATTTTTGCACATTTTTTAATTTTAATTGATAGGTCCCCTCTATCACGTCTCTCATTTTTGTTGGATAACATTATTAAGGGGGTTAAATTGTCTTCCATACATTACACCACCCACAAGTTGTGTGTTGATGACGTTCTCGATTTTGGAGATGGCTATGTTAGTGAATTATAGACTTTTTCTAGGATTGTACAATTGTTTTGTGAAGCTATATGAATGTAAGCATCCTCAAATCAAGTTTTCTATATCATAATATCGATGATGAAGTTCATGTACTTTCATTATTTCCTTAAAATGATGAGCCTATTGAAAATTGTTTCAAGTATCTTGGTTTTTTTTAAAACCCATACGATTGGATGTGCTTACTCACGAGTGTTGAAAAAAAATCATTTGGTGTTTTCTTTGGTTGTGTTTGGGGGAAGGCCAACTCTTATCAAACTTGTACTAGTAAGTATTCTTGTAGATTGGTTATATTTGGCTAACATATTTCAGTCTTTACTACATGTTTTGATAAGAAGGACGATGTAATTCCTATAGTTTTGTAAAATGGATGGAGAAAAGATACATCTAGTTAGTTAGGAAGTTATTTCTCTCCCAAAATGTTAAGTAGAGTGAGGTATAAAAAACATGTTTTGGTTCAACTTGGATTTATGTATTAAGGTTTTTTGGAGAGGGATATTTGATTTGGTACTATGGAGTGAATTTATACACTCAAAATACATGAAGAATACTTCTTTTATATGTTAGTTCTAGAGAATATGTCAAAAGTGCTAGAAATGCATCAAAATTACAGAAAGGCTTTGTTAAATCTTAAATACATGGTTGAGTTTTTGTGTGGATTTGAGAATTAGTAATGTAAACAAAGTATTGATTGGAGTTGACCGTGTTTTAGGTGGGGAAATTTTTTATAGGATTTACTCTCCTTTAGTCTCTTCTCAATTTGAGAGGCTTAAAATACCTTTTAGATATTATGTTCAATGGAAGAAGTGCTACTCAATACAGGGTGAAGGGCAAGAATATTGGTGTTTGGGGATATTTTACTAAGGAATGGGATGGATATGTTGATGGAATTAATCATATGGGAGTGAGACTATTAGACAAGGGTGATCCTGTATGGATTGGAACATAACGTATGGGCAGAATACTGCAAAAATTTCCTATGAAAATATCTCTTATTTTCCTTCTTAAGCTATAGGTTATTGTTTGTCGAGTAAAATAAGGAATAGGAACATTCCTTTGAAATTAAAATGTTTCTTGTGGTTAATTTTGAGAAACAATTTTTTGAGATGGGAAAATTTAATGAAGAGAGGTAGAATTGGTCATGGAATATGTCCCTTAAGTATTCATTCTTTTGAATACATGTGAAACAACTTTTTGTTCAATGTAGTTTCAGTTAGAATGTGTGGGGAATTATCCTTGGTGAAATAACCTTGATGTTCATTGGGGTCTATTATATTTTGATTCCTATTTAAATGATAGACTAGAAAGTTTCCGTAGTTTATAGAGTTGTCAGTCTTGTTGGGGAATATGGAAATGTAGAAATTCTATTATTTTTTATAATCTTGCTCCAAGTATTTATCTCTTAGCAACAATAGTTTCCATAAATCTACTATGAATTCTTCAAATAAAGGACTCCAAATAAGTATAGGATGATTCATGCATCAGTGTTTTTAACATATTTCCCTGTCGTTTTTTTATGATGCATCACAATAAGGAAAATGTCGTGGAGAAATGGTTTACAACTTGATAATTCTCATCGGTTTCTTATGTGGCTAGGAAGTGGATATGAGACTAATACTAGAGATGAGCTCTTGGATCATTGAAGATGTTATAGTGTGATTTGCCACATGTGATACATCATGATTTAATGGCCTATACCTGTCCCTATGGAGACTCATTTTATCCAACTTTCTCACCATTATCCTTATGCTCTAGTGGATCCTTTAAAAAGACATTTTTGAATAATACGTGGATCACAATTCTACAACCCTCTTATACGCAACTTGCACCATTGTCACCCTCAACACTAGTTTGTTTGCGCTCTGTACCTTGATTCCCATTATCATTATCGATGGGATATCACGCATATATTAACGATATACATCAATGATCGATAATTAGATGATGGTCCATCATGTTCGACTTCCACACCTTTATTCATGTATTGGGATATGTACTAGCGGCGATTTGTGTAGAAGACCGCTGAGTTTGGTGTCATTCTATATATTGTACCTCCTTGATTGTGCCAGTATCTATGAGATTTCAATTCTCATGGCTAGACTCTAGTGTACCATTTGATGTCTTCATTCAATATGGATACCTTATTTCATTGTATATTATATGTGATGATGAATACTCATGGCATATGTCTACTACGCCTATTCATGGCCATTGTACTGTTATGTATCCGGTACTTCTATGTATACTTCATATTTGTAGTTATATGTAGAGATCTATCCTTGTATTATACTGATGAGTGGTCGGTTTCTTTCACCCAGGTATTCATTACTCCACTCCTAGGACTATTATATTGTATTTCGACCATCATGTACCCCTCTTACCTAATACATTAGGGGCATATATTTAGCGTCATTTTCCAAACCTGATACATCATGCTTTGATGGAATATCCCTGTCCCTACGCAGACTCATTCTATCCCAGTTGCTCATCATTGCCATGATGCTCCAGTGGAACCCTTAAAAAAACATTTTTGAATATATACATATGTCACAAGTCTACAACCCACGTATACATAGCTTGAACCACTGTCACTTGCATACATAGGAAATTATGCTAAAAAAATATATTTGGAGTTTTCCCCATCAAGTAACAAATGACTTGATCCTTGTTCTTCCATATGCGGAGAAACGCTCCATTTCAACCCTTCACTTCCCATTGAGGGACTATATATTGAGCTACTATGAAGCATCAGTGAAGGAGAAATTTGAGAGAAAGATATTATACTGAAATTGTGATTTGTATCTTTCTTCATATTAATTGAAATATCTATTTCTCATCCACTACATGTGTAAATATGAATAATTTTATCCATGGATGTAATTACTCTATTTACATGTTGAAATTAAATATGCTAGATTAGAATGAAATATGTTGGAACTAAATATTTTTATATAGCATGCTTGTATATATTTTTATTGTTGATGACAATGTCTAGAGACAAGTTTGATTGAAATCTCAACGAGGATCTACTTCAAACGTCTAGAATAAGGCACACTTCTTATCCCTTAGTGTTAGTTTCGTTTATATATTTAGCATCCTTTGAAATGAGTTGATTTTTGATGTCATCGTCTATGTTGTGGTCCACCCCAAGAAATAGGGAATTTCCACTGTAAGAGAGGCCTCCTATTATTTGCCTCAAAATACGATTTTTCATCTCTAAAAGTTTTGGGAAATTCTAATATCATCATTGAGGACTATTTTTTGTTGTTGTTAATTATGTGAAAATCTATAACTTTGTGGATTCTCTATGATGCTATATATGTTATTTTTTATTGATCCAGTAGTAAATTGATGATAAATGTACACTTAAATTTAATTACAATGGAATAACATTCTTAAGCTTCATCACAGCTTAAAAACATGGTATTTGAGGTTCTTTGAGATGTATTAGAAACATTAGCTCTATTTTTGTTTAGGACTACCTACTTTTTCCTACATTCATTCAAGAAATGACTAAATGTTTTAGAATAATAACATTGACTTTTATGTTGTTCATACCTACTATTTTTCTAAAAGCCTCAGCCTCTCCCCTTGGATCTTAGAGGGTGTTATTGTTGTTTTTATTCTTGTTCCATACTCTACTTGTTCTCTCTCTATGAGTTGCAGTTGTTAGATATACCGCTCCTTTTTCTAGTTCTTCCTCATCCTCCACTAACATAAGCTTGTGCCTTGAAAGCATGTTCAAGGGAATCTTCTTCCCTGTTAATATTGATTCATAAGACTCTTCTACTAAGTATATTGAAAAGTCCTTAGAATCTTCAATGGAAACTACCACCATGCCAAATTTCTTCATAAGACTCCTCGTAATAATATAAATAGAGAATGACATAGATTGCACACATGATGAATTAAAATTCATAAATCATTGAAGTGATAGCGTGTTGTAGAATCGAGAATCACAGTTTTCATAGGATAAAAAATTGCAGAAGAATTATAGTAGACATTGTCACGGATTGCAAGATATTATAATACAGATAACTAAAGGATAAGATCCAGACCAAATGAGATACATATCAGAGTCGTCACAGATTATAAGAGACAAAAATAAAAGATAAGTTAAATGCAAATATCAGTTTTTGATATACACATATATTCATTTTAGGGAGGTAGAAAGGGGAAAGGAAAGGGAGTTGTAGCTTCCTTATGGTTGGTGTTGGTAAACACATTAAGGAGTTGGTGTTAGTAAATATAAATGGGAGTTGGTGCTTCCAATCAGTCGGAGATGGAAAAAAAATGGAGATATCATTCTTCAAATAGGTTGGTGCTAGGACATTGCAAGTCAGAGATTCACAGAAGGGGTTGATATCTATTCATTTCAATTTCTAAAGTCAACATGTTGGTGCTTATGCAGATGATAGAAGTCCTTACAGGTTGGTTCCTATAATTAGCAGTTTTATTATTGCAAATCAGGTTGATGTGTAAGTGATTCAATGCTCACAATTGGAGATTGGTTTCTCCCATATATATATATATATAGATATAATTTTCTTCCAAAAACAACAATGGACATAGTTGCACAAAAAATATGTAAAAATAACTCTCATATATATATATACATATTTTGTGAGCAACTGAGACCATTTTTTTTTGGTATAATTTTTTTAAAAGTTTTATTTGTTAAGTGCAAAATAGTATAATCTACGTTGAGTAATGATTCAGCCCCCTCTTAGTATATATAAAAATTCCAACAGTTGGTATCGAAGCGAGTATCTTCAATAAAAACATAACCACTAGAAGATAAATCCTTGTGTAGAAATGGATAAATATGAAGTATTGTCTAAGGAGAGACGACCATGATTTGATGG
>LPNX010979284.1:22271-74771 GCA_001517045.1 Pseudotsuga menziesii | reverse complement strand
CCGATTTTCGTAAGTTTATTCCATCATTTAGACACTCAGATGCTACACTCACAAAAACATATACCTTATAATTTGTCACAAAAATAAAAAGTGCCTGTTAAAATTTATCTAGCTTTAGATAGTTAACAGCATTTTCAATAGAAAAAAAATATATATTTGGAAATGTCATTCAATTTCCTACATTTCTTGTTTTTTACTGATCACAAGATTCATTGTGTAAGTGTCTCAAAATATCCATGCAAGTTGATGGATGTCTGTTTTTTCAGTTTTGTATTGCATCTAACGCGCCAAAAGAGACCCTCAGCTTCTTGCACACACCCTTAAACAAAAATATCTCTTCATAAAACAAATTTAATGAAGTGATTTGATTTGATTAATTAACAATGTAAAAATTAATTATTAATAATATATTTTAATTATGATGTTACATTCTAATTAATTAATTACATTAGGGATATGTTCTTTAATTAAATTACTATATTCAAAGTAATAATGAAATATTATTAATAATTCACAATAATATTATATATCATTTAACACCTAGGGTTATATCATAATGTCTACAGGACACGAATATTATAGGGAAAAAATTGGTTATATCATAATGTCTACGGGATATGAATATCAAATATTAGAGGAAAAAATTTCTAGATTATGATAAGTGCAAACATAGGCATTTGATTAATTTTCTTGATTCATGGTTAATATTTGACTTAATGAAGACTATGGTTGTACATAGAGATTTTTTTCTTGAGATATATTTTGATCATGCTCAAAGAAATTTTAAGATATAAAATAAAAAAATAATGTATTTATATTTCAAAATAAAAAAATAAACTCTAAATCGAAATTATTAATTAATATTATGAAAATTTAAAGTCTAAAACATTATCTTTTAGAATTTAGTATAGTAATTTAATAAGATATAATATGTTTAATGATAAAAATCATATTTTATTTAAAACAATTTATTTTTCTCGTTGAATATATATATATATATATATATATATATAGTCATTTGAAGTCACATCTTTTGTTGTCTAGAGTGTGGTTTAAGCCATTTCTTTTGTCAAACGAATATATATATCAAGAAAATTCTTAAAGAAATTTTCTAAACGTACAAAGACACATTATTAATGTGTGACATCTTGGGCATTATCACAATGTGACATAGCCCTTGACAAATATCACGATGTGACATAACCCTTCATAACCTGTGATAAACGTCACAATGCGACATAACGCTTATTAAACGCCCAATATCACATTATTAATGTGTCACATATTTCGTTGTGGTTACATATACCAACCAAACACTGTAACAAACCATGGCTTAACGTCGTAATGTGATGTAACCCTTGATAACGTCGCAATGAAACATAAACCTTGATAAACATCATAATGCGACATAACATTCTACATTGCTATGTAGAATGTGGATGGTTTAAACCATTTCTTTTGTCAAACGACTATATATATAATTCTTACAACATGATGGCGAATAATCTGACACAAGCATTGATGAATTGTAAATTTCAATATCAATATCCATGAGTAAATATTTCGATCGTTGCGATGAACGTCCTAATGCAACAAAACCATTAAGGAATGCACTATTGAGTAATGTCACAATCCAACATAAGTATTGATAAATGTCGTAATATCAAAACATTGTTTGTGTACACAGATGAATTTTTTTCTCTTTTCAAAAGTAAAAGTCTTAACGTGAAAGAAAAATACATCATTTTGGCAATACTTAACCATGGTTGACTTTGGTGAACCACGTGGCCATAGTTCATAATGAAAAAAGAAATTTTCTAAACATCCAAAGACACATTATTAATGTGTCACATTTGGGACATTATCGCAATGTGACATAA
Source organism: Pseudotsuga menziesii (assembly GCA_001517045.1). NCBI lineage: Eukaryota > Viridiplantae > Streptophyta > Pinopsida > Pinales > Pinaceae > Pseudotsuga > Pseudotsuga menziesii. The sequence goes on along the minus strand of LPNX010979284.1, from coordinate 72,891 downwards.
CCCTTGACAAATATCAGAATGTGACATAACCCTTGATGAATTTCGCTAATGTAACATAACCTGTGATAAACGTCACAATGCGACATAATGCTTATTAAACGCCCTTATCACATTATTAATGTGTCACATATTTGGTTGTGTTTACATATACCAACCAAAAACTGTAACAAACCATGGCTTAACAGCGTAATATGATATAACCCTTGATAACGTCGTAGTGAAACGTAAACCTTGATGAACATCTCAATGCGACATAACATTCTACATCACTATGTAGAATGTGGATGGTTTAAACCATTTCTTTTGTCAAATGACTATATATATATATATATATGAAGAAAATTCTTAAAGAAATTTTTTAAACATCCAAAGACACATTATTTATGTGTGACATCTTGGGCATAAAGACACATTATTTATGTGTGAAATCTTGGGCATTATCCCAATGTGACATAACCCTTGACAAATATCACAATGTGACATAACCCTTCATGAATGTCGCTAATGTAACGTACCTGTGATAAACGTCACAATGCGACATAACACTTATTAAACGCTCAATATCACATTATTAATGTGTCACATCTTTGGTTGTGGTTACATATACTAACCAAACGCTGTAACAAACCATGGATTAACGTCGTTATGTGATATAACCCTTGATAATGTCGGAGTGAAATGTAAACCTTGATAAACATCACAATGCAACATAACATTCTACATTACTATATTACTATGTAGAATGTGGATGGTTTAAACCATTTCTTTTGTCAAACGATTATATATATATATATCAAGAAAATTCTTACAACATGATGGCGAATAATGTGACACAACCATTGAGGAATGATGAATTTCAATATCCATGAATAAATGTTTCGATCGTTGCGATGAATGTCCTAATGCAACAAAACCATTAAGGAATGCACTATTGAGGAATGTCACAATCCAACATAAGTATTGATAAATGTTGTAATATCAAAACATTGTTTGTGTACATAGATGAATTTTTTCGCTTTTCAAAAGTAAAAGTCTTAACGTGACAGAAAAATACATCATTTTGGCCATACTTAACCATGGTTGACTTTGGTGAACCACGTGACCATAGTTGATAATGCAACAAGAAATTTTCTAAACATCCAAAGACACATTATTAATGTGTCACATCTGGGGCATTATTGCAATGTGACATAACCCTTGACAAATATCACAATGTGACATAACCCTTAGTGAATGTCTCCAATGTTACATAACCTGGGATAAACGTTACAATGCGACATAATGCTTATTAAACGCTCACTATCACATTATTAATGTGTCACATCATGGGCATTATCGCAATGTGACAGAACCCTTGACAAATATCACAATGTGACATAACCCTTCATGAATGTCACTAATGTAACATAACCTATGATAAATGTCATAATGCGACATAACCCTTATTAAACGCCCAATATCACATTATTAATGTGTCACATCTTTGGTTGTGGTTACATATATCAACCAAATGCTGTAACAAACCATGGATTAACGTCGTAATGTGATATAACCCTTGATAATGTTGTAGTGAAATGTAAACCTTGATAAACATCACAATGCGACATAACATTCTACATTACTATGTAGAATGTGGATGGTTTAAACCATTTCTTTTGTCAAATGACTATATATATATCAAGAAAATTCTTACAACATGATGGCGAATAATGTGACACAACCATTGAGGAATGATGGATTTCAATATCCATGAATAAATGTTTTGATTGTTGCGATGAATGTCCTAATGCAACAAAACCATTAAGGAATGCACTATTGAGGAATGTCGCAATCCAACATTAGTATTGATAAATGTCGTAATATCAAAACATTGTTTGTGTACACAGATGGATTTTTTTCGCTTTTCAAAAGTAAAAGTCTTAACGTGACAGAAAAATACATCATTTTGGCCATACTTAACCATGGTTGACTTTGGTGAACCACGTGACCATAGTTGATAATGCAACAAGAAATTTTCTAAACATCCAAAGACACATTATTAATGTGTCACATCTGGGGCATTATCGCAATGTGACATAACCCTTGAAAAATATCACAATGTGACATAACCCTTTATGAATGTTGCTAATGTAACATAACCTGCTATAAATGTCACAATGCAACATCATGCTTATTAAATGCCCACTATCACATTATTAATGTGTCACATTTTGGGCATTATCGCAATGTGACATAACCCTTGAAAAATATCACAATGTGACATAACCCTTCATGAATGTCGCTAATGTAAGATAACCTGTGATAAACGTCACAATGCGACATAATTCCTATTAAACGCCCACTATCACATTATAAATGTGTCACATCATGGGTTGTGTTGACATATACCAACCAAACACTGTAGCAAACCATGGCTTAACGTCGTAATGTGATATAACCCTTGATAACGTCATAGTGAAACGTATGTTCACTAAAACGGAGGCGTGATTTATTTAAATAAAACAGAGGCGCAATTTATTTGGTTTACTATCCTAATTAGCATGCCTATTGGTAGCCTTGGGACTAGGCTTGGCAGGTTCGGGATTGCTTGGGGTGGTTTCTTTTTTTGATCAAGAGTGATTGACTTCACTCCACCGTTGCATCTAAAAGGTCCCTCAACTTCTTGCACACACCCATAAACTATTATATATTGCAAGAGGAGATGAAGAAGTGCAGGTTGCTATTTTGGTTTATACAAGATATTGGAAATCGGTGAAAATAGAAACTATTATATAAAATATAAGAATTCATAAGATATGACCATCATTTTAAATTCGGTTCTTGATATATATCTTTCACAAATCGGAAATTGGCTCTTGCGACAACTAACCTAATCCAAGCTTCGAACTCCATTACAGCTTGACACTTCCTCTTATTTGAAGGTTCGACCAAAGGTCTTATAGCTGCTGCTTCCTTCTATTACAGCGTGTGAGACTCATGTCATGTCCAGCTACCTTTCACCATCACTATGGAACAACTAAAACACCCCACACGGTCGGAATCCAAAATAATAGTACCTGAAATTGTATTTTCAATGTTATCCGATTAATTTTGGAATGTGAAGTTTTAGCATAAGCCAATAAAATATCATGTAATCACAATAAATCATATATATGTGGGAAGTTCCAATAACGAGTTCAATAAATCAAAATAAATTGCAAAATAAAATGGCCTACATAACATGTGAAGTAATATGAACAGATTGTTGCATTAACCCGACGCGCGCGCCCATTGGAGTACTTTTCCAATTTGTAATTTTCATTTTAGGTAAAGTTGCATGAATAGATTAATTCTTTTGGTCCTTGAATTATTCCTGTTACGTAAATTATCATTTGGCTGCAAAAGAAAATGGCAAATTAAATATGTGCCAATAAAATACTAATATAAATTTATTCATTCTTATAAATTTAATATAATTATAAATATATTAAAGCTATTTCCCTAATGTTGTTTCACCCTTATAGATTTAATATAATTATAAGCATTGAAACAAATCTCCAAATTTCCTTCCACTATTTCAAAGAATCGGCTATTACAAACTAATCAAAATGGGCTATTACAAAATAATCGGCATATAATTATATTAAATGTAAATAGACATGAAACTACAAATAAACTCTTATAATTTTGTTTCACATGTGAATCTATTATATTAATTATAGATTTTTAAAGAATCTTTTTTAACTTAATAAACATAACATACATTATTTTGTTACACTTATATCCATATGCCGATTATTTACAAAGAATAATATTGATCAAACTTCACACCTTAATTCCAACATTTGCTTATATATATTTTAACATATGCAACATAAATTTTTGTTTTATGATTTTCGGAAGATCTTCACCGGGGAGTCAAGTCAGATTGTGATTAAGCAACTTGTTTTTTCTTTCTACAAAACCAGCTACCATCGACCAATGATGAAGCATTTTTAATGTGTGGAAAAGTAATGATAAAGCATTTCAGTGTGGAATTGATCCAATGCAAGTATCGAATCATGGATGCTTTTTACAAATGTAATTGCAATTTTTTAACGAAGGACTTTATTTTAGACTATGAAAATGAATGAGAACGTGTTTCAGACTTCAGTTTATACCTTCAACAATTTTGTTAACTTTTCACTCCTTTTATCTTTTTTTGTGATGTTGCTGAAACAACAGTGCATTTGTTCCAACTATTTTTCTTATGTGTTTGAGAAGACAGTCTAAGTGTTTGTGTATTGTTCTTTTTTTACAGATACTAGAAGGACTTCTAAGGCTACCAGAAAATAGAGAGTGTGCTGATTGCAAAACCAGGTAGTTCATTGAAGGATGGAGATGCTTGACTTTCAAGATAGTTTCATTTTTCATAATCGACAGCTATGATATTCATTAAGTTGATGTGTTTTAAATTTTTTTTAAGTAAAAACAAAGTAATGCCTGCTTATTCAAATGAACATTATGTGTATAACATCTATTTTATCTTAATGTGAAGGTTGAGACAAAGAGTATACTTTGCTTCTCTGCAGAAGAGACAGTCGGCTCATGCATGGCAGAGACCAGAGTGAGAATCGTTGTATGCCTGAAAGCCAAAAGAGTCGACATTACTATTATTTGACCTTGAAACTTTAACAAAGAAATAACATACATAGAATTAGCATTAGACAGAAACTTTAACCTTAGGAAAACATTATTTATTATTATGATCTTTTATGAAATTATATAAAAAATCAATAATTAAATATAAAATAATAACTTTTAAATAATTTTCATAAATTTAAAATTATAATTATACCTTATGAAATTAAAAATCCTTATATCCATTGTAATATGCACACAAATTACAAATGCTTTATCATTGGGCGATGGTAGCTGGTTTTGTAGAAAGAAAAAACAAGTTGCTTGATCACAATCTGACTCGACTCCTGGGTAAAGATCTTCCTAAAATCATAAAACAAAAATTTATGTTGAATATGTTAAAATATATATAATAAAATGTTGGAATTAAGGTGTAAAGTTTCATAAATATATATCCTCTTGTTTTATTAAGATTGTTCATTTCTCCTTAACCAGAATTACTGAGGAAAGAAAACTACGTTTTATTGTTGAAGCCATGATATCTTAACGGTTCCGTTTCAAAGCTGGGGCCATCCTGGGTTTTATTATTGTATATTGTATATTGAAATTTTTATATAAGTTTGTTGAAGCTGAATAGTGGAAAAATCGGTATTGGAGAAAAAGAAAAATTAAGAAACATTGACATATCATTGTAATAAATTAAAATATGAAAATTCTGGCATCCCAATTTTTGCTGATCAAATACATATACGAATGACATAATAAACAAGCTCCAACAATTCTTAATGTAGAAATTGTCTGAAAACTGACACGGTTCATAACAGAATTGAGGCCTTTGCTAATGTTTAGAAGGACATCAAATGCACTAAGCAATAATGATGATGATTAACATGGCAGCCATTGCCAACACTGTCGATGCAATACTTGCCTCCAGTTGCATACCCAAATTTGTCTTCTGAAAGTTGCTTGATGCAACATGACTTGGAGAAGGGTATGGAGAGAAGTTCACTGCATGAGAACAGAAACGTTCTTATGTAATTTGGCAAACTGAAAAAACCTTAGAAAATGAAGGGTTTCTAATTGTTTGCTGTAAGCTTCAAGGAAATGAAAAGAAATCAGAAAGTTGAGTTACTGCCATAATGATTAGGAGCAGGAGGAGAGCTAGTATTTTGCTTAGAAATCTTGGCATCTGAGGAATTCGAAGGAATATGGAGAAGCTCTGAAAAGCCAAGAACCAAGAATAAGTTCATCTGAGAATTCTGGAAATTATGAGAGATAGCATAAACTGAGAATAAGTGCTCGATTACCTCGGTGAGCAAAGAAGCTTTGTCCGTCTAGAACAAGAAAATTTGGATAAAAATGGTTGTAAATGGCCTCAAAATCAAATCAGGTCTAGAAGCTCAAATCCCAAAATCAAAGTTATGTTCCGAGATGACTCTGATGCTAAAGTTCAAGACTCCCATGTTTCCTACTTCATTTTGAAAGCTTTCTGACACACTCATCAATTCACATCATTTAATTTCATATGAAACAAATGAAACTACCAAACAAAAGGCAAGCATCGAGCCCATCAAGTACCTAATACAGTTGGAATATTCATTTTTATTGCTAGCTCTGTACTTTTATTGGACCGTCTTCAGATGGTTTCATGGGATGGAATCATGGATGTAAAAGAAAGACAAAATCAAATTAGTAATTTTCATATTATTTATTGAAAGCCGTCCCCGTGAGGTATGATATAACACATTCCAAGACAATCACCCCTCTCAAGTTTGAGATTTAAATACATTGACTTCACCAATTATTTTGTTTGGAAGAAGAATGCCCATCAATACAATATAAAGAACCGTTTTGATTGAAATCCTGAATATATATATATATATATATATATTACATGTTCTTGCAAGACGGAAGCATCTTCCCAAGAAAACAAATAAATTAATTCTCTGAATTTTTGTAACGTATTGACCTCGAACAAATGATATCCATAACGTCAGTTAATGCCAGCGCCACATTGATGTGGAACCAAAGAATGATTACATAAAGAATGAATAAATCCGATCGCGGGGCTCCTTCCAGCTCACGGACAACTCAGTAATACCATGAGCCTGCAATTGAACTGAACTTACTAGTACCAGGTTGTCGCTTTGGCCAGCTGACATTTGCTCTTGTAATTGTTCTTGTTCTAGTTTTTGTTTGAATATTGTACGTCGATGGCGGGATGAACATAAACCATCAATTTCCTCATGTAGTTTCTGTTTCTTGATGCTTTCTAGCAACATATTTGCTGTGTCTATACCTGTGCACAATTTTAAAGCAACTTCAATGATACATATATATACTATTCATGTCTAAAAATAATCAAATATTATCACCGGCCAAGCAAGAGAAGAACAGACCTGAAAGGTAGCCACCATGTACATATCCATTGTATTTCTCGCTCTTATGTTCTCCCGTGAAGTAAATGGGACCTACGGGTGCCTAGATTCAAATCACATTTTATCCATTTCATTTTCGATTTCACTTTGATACAGATATTTGGAGTTGGAAAAATTACATGGAAACCTAGCCGTTCTCTCTATCTAAAAGTATTAAACGATAACCAATAAGTTGGATCTTTACCCTTATGTCTTGGAAGTGCTTCTCGTCCACAAAATCTGGATACATACTGTAGCTTCCTCTCTGAAACCAGTTCCTCGACCATTTTGGAACTATAATTTGCTCTGCTTCAGGAATGCTATCCCCCAAAATTTTTCTGAGCACCGCCATTGCTTCTTCTTTAGTCTCCTCATCGCCCTGTTCCTCTACCCGCTTCGATTCCTCTTTAGTTAGTGTTACAAAATTTGCAGGTTAACAGAACAGTAATGCCAGTTTATTTCCTGGGCATTCTCAGGATTAAGACCTAGAAAACTTCAATGATACATATATATACTATTCATGTCTAAAAAAAATCAAATAATATATATACTATTCATGTCTAAAAAAATTCAAATATTGTCACCGGCCAAGCAAGAGCAGCACAGACCTGAAAGGTAGCCACCATGTACATATCCATTGTATTTCTGGCTTGTATGTTCTCCCTTGAAGTAAACGGGACCTACGGGTGCCTGGATTCAAATCACATTTTATCCATTTCATTTTCGATTTCACTTTGAAACAGATCTTTGGAGCTGGAAAAATTACATGGAAACCTAGCCATTCTCTCTATCTAAAAGCATTAAACGATAAGCAATAAGTTGGATCTTTACCCTTATGTCTTGGAAGTGCTTATTGTCCACAAAATCTGGATACATACTGTAGCTTCCTCTCTGAAACCGGTTCCTCAACCATTTTTCCAGAATTTGCTCTGCGTTAGGAATGTTATCGCCGAAAATTTTTCTGAGCACCGCCATTGCCTCTGCTTTAGTCTCCTCATCGCCCTGTTTCTCTACCCGCTTTGATTCCTCTTGATACAGATCTGAGAATAGGTATGTTCCATGCGGTTAACACTTGCACACCGTTGCTCGGGAAGCGGTAACCGTACCATAAAAATCGCCACCCTTTTCGACCTACTGCCACCAGATGGAGATGGATAGGGATGCGCTTAAACAAATGCAAAGATACAGTTATAAAAATTTGACAACTATATGGGGAGTATGGTTATGCGAAATAACTCCATCTGCCACCGGGATCAACACACCCCTAGACTCCTTGTTAAATCCCTAGTTTAAAGATTATACAACTATAGTTAAAAGATCAGACGATTCAAATCATCCCGGTCATACACTTGGCATGTTTTTGGTGGATCTTGATGATCCGTTCAAGCAAGTCCATCCCCAAAATATCACATATAAACGTCTATGACATAATAATTTTTTTACTGTGGCTCCAACTCTCAATATTTAATATGAAATACTTATATTTTATTTTAAGAACTAGTTCTACATGTGTAGATTTGAGTTGGATGATACTATAACTCCTCTCCTATTTTCATTGTTAAAATTGGTGGTTTGAATAGAGATTTGTTTTAGGGTTTAAGATCTTATTTATAGCTAGGAAAACAACAGAACGTTCGTTTCATGGTTCGTCCTATATTCGAGATTAAAGCTCATGTTAATGCTTATCAATTCCTGTAGTTTCTGGCTTTCGTGAGATAGATTCAGTGCCTGGTTCTTCGTAGCAGCAGTGGAACCAGCGTAACCGGTGTAATTAGAAGAGAAATTCATGTTTTGTTGTAGTTTCCAATAACTTTCTTATCACCTAAATATCTGCATGGATTTTTTTGATTTTGGATTAGACTGTTGGTCTGTGTCATACTCGTTGGGACATGGTGTTTTTCGCTTCAACCCAATTAGTTTGAACTTTGCATATTTTCTTTCTGATTCTTGACGGTTGCATTGTCGGGGGTCATTTTGAGAAGTGTTTTTTTGAATTTATTGACATAATTCTGACTTATTTTCACTGAATCAATTGGCTGTTTTAAATGTTAAAGGCTTTATTTTTTTTAAATTGTAAATGGAAATTGTTAGTTTTGGAAAATTGTATTATTCGTTAAACGACTTTGATTTTTCACAATCAATATCAAAGAATGCTCAACTCTATTAATCTAGGCATTTTGCAAGCAAGAAGGAAGAGGTTAATCACAAATTCATCATAGCAGTAGGTTTGGATCACATTGTATCAACGTTACCTTTTCCATTTGACGGTTTTTTCACTAACTATATTTTAGATAGTTAAACAAAAAATAGTGTTTTCCTAGATATTAAAGAGCATGGGAGACTTTGCGTGACCTCTCCAGACCCAATATTGTCATACCCATTACTTCTTTCCTTAAATTTATCATGACTGCTCGAGGCAAGAACTGTTGTTCGTTTCATTTCATTCCTCCAGTATATTGGTGAAAAGGGGCTTTATTTGCAGCGGAGTGTGATCGACTAAAGGCCACTAGTGAATAAGGAGCTTTAATTACAGTGGAGTCCTTACCAGAATGCTCTGATATAATGCCTGCCTATGCAAAAAGAAATATTCACGCATGGCAAGAGATAAGTACACCACCGTACCCACCTTCGTTACTTAATCTCTTTCGTTATCTATTTAGAAATCATGTCTTGCCTAGTATATTTGAAGCTATCTTTGTCTAGTCGCAGGATGAGCTTCCTGCAGGGTCTATACTACGAACTGTCCAAAGCAGATACTGTTGATTGTCCAAAGTGGTAGCAGCTTCCCAGTTCAATTTTAGTTTGGAGTTCAGTAAGCCAAATATAGTTGAAAAAAAAATAGTTGAAGATAAAAATATGAAATACCTGTGTTGGCCGTCTCTGCAGAGGATGCTGATCTGCAACACGAGCATGGGACTCCAAAGCACGCTCCTGAAGCTCAGACTCTCTACCACGATCATTTGGTGCTTCATCCCTATTATTAACATCTGAATAAAAGCCAAAATAAGGGTTCCTAGCTTGTCTCTTTAGCTCCTGGGCCGGGATCACTCAACATAAGTAGTGTCTGCAATGTGTGCTGCTTGCCGGTTTCACGCTGCTTGCCTCCTTCCTTTGATGTCTGTCTTTCTTTCTCAATTGTAAAATACAACCCACTCCGTCTGCACCTGCCATCTCTCCTTCATAAGGATAAACGTGAAAATGTCTCGACACCACCTGGCATCATTTTGTCCTTGCTGTCCACCGGTCGATGGAAGAGTAAGGCTGCTCTCCACCGAAAAGCAAGGTGGCACCGAAGAGCAAGGCGGTGGGTGGAAGAGTATTTCTCTGCATCAAACAAACATTTAATGTTTAACAGTTACTCGCAAACTAATCCTAAGCGAGTAATAGCATTAACACATATCAGTCTTTTTTTTACCAAGCTGATACTGAAACTTAGAATATCATGATGTTCAAAAACATACCTGCCTCGAGAAGAGGCCAAATAAGAGTTCCAATTCTCCAATTGGTTGAAAGAACGTGGGAAAATCGATGTCAAATGAACACGGATGAATAATTAGATAAAACAACTGGGTTATAAATGATTCAATGCAAACTTAGGACTAATAATTCATATTCATTTTGTTTTGCGTGCAAAATAGTTGAAAACGCCGACAAATCCGTTCATAGAGTCCCTGCTAGCTGATGGCAGGGACTAATAAGGGTAACTATTATTTCAAAACATAGGTCGATTTCTGAGGCATAATCGAATATAATTACCCATGAAGTGAGTAAATCGTTTTTTTAAGTGACATTCAGTCTCTTATGGAAGAATAATTATGATCATCAAGTGAAAGATATGGTAAAGACAATAACGTGATACGAATATGAGAATGCCATGGCAATTATAATTATGTATTGATTGGTAACATGTGGGTGACGATATGATATATTGATATGATGAGAGTATATAATAATCATGTATGGTAAATAAATATAAAGTATCGTGATGTAAGGAAATGAATGGCTTCATAGGATAAGATGTGGTGATATGATGGTAGGATATGGTGATATATATAAAACAAGATATGACAATATGAGGTATATGCCATATTTTCATTGAAGGATGTATCCAAATTGTCTTACATTTCTACTCTTATGTTAAACAAAATAAGTTGGAAATGGATTACCTTTGATTACGTGTAGTATGTTGATTCCACCTTTTAGTTCTTAGTGATGATTTGAGTATTAATGCTTATTTTTGAACATTGAAAATTTTGCTAATGATGTTAATTATAAAGGATTGTTGGTGCCAAATATGGAGTCTGGATTTATTGATGATGAATTTGACCTTTGTAATTGATGGGGATAAATTTTGACTTCTAGAATCTTTAAACTATTTTGATGTTAGGGATACTAAAGTTGAAAATGAGTTAGCACAAAACAATTTTTATAAAATGTTATATAGAAATTTCGGTAGCCATTAAAAAATCATGTAGCCTTTGGAAAGTCTACTGAAGCCTACTGAAATATTTTTCCTTTCAATTGATTTTCAAACTATGATATAGATGTGCAATATATGTTCAATCTATGTTAAATTGTGACTAAGGTGAGCAATGTGAGAATTGGTGCTGAAATCTAGTTATTATTGGAAATCTATTTGCTACTGAATTCCTATAGCTGTTGATTCCCATAATTTCGGTAGTGTTGATACTCTATACGCTTCACAGATTGGAATGGAAAACTGGTTTCTTCATATGTAATGTGTTGATTGGATAAGTAATTAAGTCAATGTTTATGTATTACTTCCGAGTAAAGGAGGGCCCCCTTTCAATTAGAAGTAATGCCATTGTTATTTTCCTTGCATAGTTTGTTGTTTTGAGTAACAAATATTATGTAGTTTTCTTTATAGTATTTATTTCATTGTAGTAAGAGAATTTGATTTGATATCTACATATTGGAGTGTCATTATATCAGATATTATTAGCATTGTGTGGAGTGTTATTTTCAAGTAGGTGTATGATTCCCCTTGATCTAAGCTCTAAAGATCAAAAGCGTACACAAGAACATAATATATATAGAACAAACAAACTGTTGTAGCTACATTGTACGCTTTTTTGTCATGAATATTAATTGATCTCTGTGTATTTAGTGATGGGAGATATGTACCTTCATTTACTTTTAAAAGGATTTGAATTTTTATATAATTAATTCCACTACATATTACATGATTTTACTTAGGAATGAATGGTTTTATTTTACCAGTTCAAATGATTAGGAACATAATATTTTTTAGTAACAAGATTTGAAGATGAATATACTAACTTGCATATTAACAAGTCCTCAGTCACATTAATAAATGGTTAAAAGTATCACATTTTTAGAGGATCATACTTTGTAACATTTCTTTTCAATGACAACAATACTTTGTTATTTTGTAGAGGATCATATGCCATTATCTTTTCAATGCTATAACATTTTAAGTTCATTATTTTTTAAAATCCAAACTTAATTAGATGTAAATCCAATGGCCATATGGATTGAAATGTCCACATATATGCACTTTTCCATTCTCACATGACAACTAAGATATACAAGAGTATACGACAATTTAAATTTATAATACAAATTACTTCTAAAAAATTATGAGATGAGAGTGACATCATTTAATACACTATGTTATCTCCCAAAATAAATTTATTTTGATAGTATGAAGAATTTGAGTCAGGTAATGAAAGATCTGAGGATGACTAACAAATTGAAGGTCTTTGTTTTTGCTATGGTTGAAAAATTTGGAAGTTATAGCTTTCGATGGCTTAGGCGGGGTTCTTAATAGCTCATTAACCACCAAAAGGCCTTGTTTTGGCAGCTAACAGTTTAACACAGGATAAAAGTAAACCACTGAAATATAGCCCAAGCGAGTAAATGGTAAAAACACTTTCGATGGCTTAGGCGAGACTTCAGACGCCTCATTAGCCACCAAAAAGTGTTGCTTTCGGCAGCTTAGTGAACATTTCCAAAAGGGAGTTAACCGCCGAAAGTAGGCAAAGGGGCGTCGGGGAAAAAGCGCTTTCGGTGGCTTAGGCGAAAGCTTTGACACTTCATTAGCCACCGGAAGGACGGGTTTTCGGCGGTTAAAAGGGTTTTTCGGGGATACCAGTATTCGTCGAAAGTTGAGTTTCACCGCGACATGGGGTAAACGGTTTCGGTGGCTTAGGCGAAAGGGATATCATTTCATTAGCCACTGGAAACCATCATTTCGACGGCTAGCAGACAAACTCCCGAAGGCTGTTAACCACCGAAAAGGTAAAATGTGGAAAAGGTTAGAAAGAGGTCAAATCAAACCCCGTCAACAAGATAAACGATCAGTAAAGGGTGTGATAAACCACTGAAAGGACATGAGTCTGCATAACTACGTGTGGAAATAAGTGAAGGAGGTCATTATAAAACTGATAAAGGACTGATAGGATATGAAATCTTCATTTTCCTTCCACTTGTCCAAAAGAAAAACAGAAAAGATCACCGGGTATCCAGGTTGATTTTAAATATGATTGTTGGGCAAGGGTTATCGAGAAGATCAACTACAACCATCACCTTATGACCTCAACATCCATCATGAAATCAAAGCCCCTCATAATCAGTGCCAAAACTCCAGTACATTTCACCTTCGACCTTAGCATTTCTCTCCACTAGAAATACATCTCTGAGAAGCAGCCTACTAACACACTGTCATACAGAACTTAAACTTATTTTTCCAGGTACCCAGGAGTGGCATTCATCAAGATGAAGAAGGGAGGACCTGGTCTCAGGCAGGAGTTGGGAGATATCAGCTATTTGGAAACACATCCAGAGGTCTGTAAAATTTTCTAGGATGCTGGTTGCTATAGGTTTTGTGAGAAGATACAAGGTTCACATCAACAGGTGGCTGAGGCATTTGCTTTCTCATTTAATGGCTCTAAGGTAGTCATAGGCAAAGAGGAATTCCATATATATGAAACCCTAATCACTGAAGTGACTGAACTCCCTGGCACATGAGAAAAATGGTTCAAAACCACCATACCAAAAGATGTAGAGTTCAGGTCTTACCTAAAGCCTAAGCATAGAGGAGTGGTGTGGAAGAAGAGTGTGCCATCCTCCACAGTTAGAAGAGAGGTGGTAGCAACTGCTGAAGGCCATTGTGGTCTACATAACATGTGAAGGAAGATATATTAGAGCCATGATCTACCATTTTAAGTTAATGAACCACTTCACAGGTAAAAGGCCACTAAATTTGCCCTTTTACTTGCACAGGAGTTTGGGAAAAATGGCACACCAGGTGAAGGCTCAACCAACCAAGATTAATGGTAGACTGTCTCACCATGGCCTTATCCAACTGTTGATCCAAGAGTTGATGAAAAGGAGGAATATGGCATGGCTTTAATTCTTGTTTTGGAATGGATTTGAAACAAGCCTTCAGCCAGAAGAGAAGGGGAAGTCTCCTGCCAAAAAGTATAGCACACCAAGGAGTGGGAGAAGAAAGAGAAGGGATATATCCCCAGCAGTAGCAGAACATGCTCCTTCCTCTTCCAAATCCAATAAGGTCAAAAGATACTTGGACTTCAGCGAAAAGGGCCAGGAAGTTGTAGCACACAGTGAGAACATTTTATACCTTCCCTACTCAGATTCGGAAGAGGAACAAGAGGAAGGTGCAGACCTAGCTTTGCAGATTATAGCAGTGACTAAAGAACTACCATCCCCTACACAAAAAGAGCAAGAGGAACCAATAGAGAAGGCTTCCTCCAGCAAGCCCAAGACTCAAAGAATAAATCAATTACTGAGGCAAGTGTATGAGATGGAGATTTTGGAAAGGGAAATAAAGAAAAATAATGCTGCATTGACCAGTAGGAACAAGATGCTACACAAGTCTTACTTAGAGCAGAGAGAAAGGTATATTTTATTAAAGAGACTGAATACAAGGTACCTAAAATACAATACTAGATTGTATAGGATGATTAGGATTTAGAGACTGCAGCCAAAGGATGCCAAGGCAAACCCTAGTAGCCACCCCACGTTGGAAAACCTAGCTGAAGATGTAGTTAGCCTTCAGCCTCCAGAAACAAGCCAGGCTACTATTAACCCTCCTAGTACAGAGCCCGCTGAAGAAGAAAGCTGAGCAGACAGACTTAAAAGAACATTTTTGAAAGAAACCTAAGAATTTTTGGAAAACAGGGGTTTCGGTGGCTTAGGCAGACGTTGTGGTTGTTCATTAGCCACCGAAAGAGCCGCTTTCGGTAGCTAACGGTTTCGATAGTCTGGCCTCTTAACCATCGAAAGTAGACATAGGCATAAAATTAAATTTTGACACGCAGGACCAATTTTGGGCGAATATGGATGGCTTAGGGACAAAGTTTGAAGATGAAAGATGCAGAAGAAAGCATCAGGAAAGGTCTGTTTCAGTTTTACTATGGCATAACAGTGGAAAAGGTCACCAACACCTAGATGTCAAAGGAAAATAGTGGCTTAACCTGTAGAGGGCCAGAGGCAGTGATTTCCAGCAGTTACCTTAGTTATCTGAAGGTTCATACAGTGAACTAATTCTACAGTTAGTTAGACAAGAAGTTNTGTTTATTTTTGTTAAATCAGATCCAAGTTTTCAGGATCTGAGTATTTTTGTAAAGGCTATAAAGCCTAAGACTTATTTTATTGAAAGGGTTCGACTTCGGGGACTTATAGACCAATACTATTGTCAAGCTTCTCATTTTGCTCATGACCTAATATAAGATCTTTTGTTATCAGTTGTTCAGCTTCCATTTCTGTCTTTTCTGTGCTTATGCTTGAATGTGTTATTCAGGTTATATTCAAGTTAATTAATGTCTAATAGCTGTCACCCTATTGGCATGTTGATTTGATTTGAATTGTAAGTGCTTTCCTTATCATGATTTAGCCATTTATATGTATCTATTTTATGTATGAATTTGCCAGCATGATGAGTTCTCCATCCCTGCACCATATTGTCAACCTCTAAACAGTGGTAACTAAAAGCCTTGTACCTGATTGAGTTTCATGCATGTATTGAAAGTGGAAGGTCATATAGGTCACCTGACTTGATCCATTTTAGAAAACCCCAAAAACATTGTAAGTTACCAGGAATCCTCGAGCTGCAACCTAGAGGATTTTCCTGGAGTGATAACACACTATAAATGAATAAATATCATTCGGAATAAAAACAACTTTCATTATTCATATATATATTCTATTACATATCCATATCTAATTGATCCTGAACTTCATCAGATTCAATATCCAACTCATGATCAAGATCAATATCTACATCTAACCCTTTACATCATCATAAGGGTTGTCCATAAAAACATCTGGGATGTCTAGCACCAAGTCACCATCAATATAATAATATTAATCAATATGAGGCAATGACTATATGGCCAACTTGGTTCCCATCTTCCTCCAAGAACACTTATTCCTACTCCCTTGCATCTTCTTCTTCTTCACAGACACCTTATTTAGGAAATGTGTACTTTATAGGCCTTCCTCATGATAAAATATAACAACAAATGACCAACCTTCTCTCCCTAGTACCTATGAGAAAAAAACACGCCCACATTGATTTGTAAGTACACATGGATTTGTATTTGTCTCATATCTAATAGTATTAATCATGGAAAATCCATTTTCATAATCAATAATAGTCCTTTCATCTCCTTGTAGCAATAATCTATACCACCCGACCTTAAAGATCACCATTTTGAAGGATTGAAAGTCTATATCCAATATATCCTCCAAATAACCATAAAACCTCAAATAATATGTGATCGAATTCCGATAGTTCTTATAAGAAATATTACTAACCTAAAAAACTGTTGTTACCCCATTGTCATAAGTTTTTTTCTTATCATCCAACTGTTTGATGTGATATTTTCTGCCATTACACCACATAGCTTTATGATGTTTTACCTGCATTTCCACCATGTTTTAAATGCGTTGACATGAATTAATAATTGTAGCTATAATATAAATAGAGGGACATAAAAAAACACTAATATTCGATTCCAAATCTGAAAATTAAAGTAAATGCTTACATTTTTCATCTTTTGTACCAAATGCTAGATCAATTTCCTTTTGCGTCAAATTTGGATAATTATCCAAATAATATATTCTGATTAGCTCTGGAACACTAATCCATGATAAGGCTTGGTAAACATCCTTGCATCATTCTATCCATATCATCTAGCCAATGTTATTTTCAATGTATAAGTAGATTGCATCCCACTCTCCACTACTTGGTTAAAGGAAAAAATTAGATTTAGCGGACCAACCTAGCATACAAAATAATACACAAATATATAAGTAAATACAATAATATCTATTACCTTTAACTTTTATCCATCTACCTTTCCCAAACAACACCTTCCCTTCAAATTTCTTGGTGGAGTTCACATTCCAAAGGAGAGATACATTGATATCACCCACAACCTAGGGTAAGTACTCACTAAAGTATACAATAGATTGATATAGAAAATAGCCTTCAACTATGGATTCTGATGGACACGATCTTTATATAACAAAATCCTTCAATGCCTTCGGGTGCTTCTCCACCAAACCACATTAACCTTGTGTGTACGATCCAACATATCTCAATCTCATCAACTAGGTGTATGAGGTAGTGTTCTTGTGCATTGAAATAGCTTGTAGGTAGATACTTTTGCATTCCAGAATTTAGAAATGGAATTTATCTCTTCTAATATTTGATATCTTCTTTATGGATTTATTAAAATGGAAACCACCTACAAGTGCAAAGAAGTTATATGTGTCAACATTAAAATATATAAGGCAAGAAATGCAAATACTAAAAAGTTTTGAGATTAAACTTTTATTTAATTTTTTTACAGACCTCATGTACTTGGAGAGATCATATATAACTTGCTTTATATTATTGTCAAAGATTTTTGGGAGTGTAAGGAAGAACATATTGCAAATAGGAAGGAAACTTTTATCATTTTAAATTTGATTAAAATAGAACAAATATTACTAACAAATAATATATATATATATAAGAAAATGATAAATATTGTAAATCACGAAACCTTGATAAATGTATGCCACTTGTGAGTTTTAGCCCCACCAAAATCACCTTTCCTGGTTAATATGTTATTTATATTCAAAGCAAAACTAGTGGGAAATTTTCTCTTCCGTATAACATCTTTTACAACCTCGCTCTCTTGCTCTCATAATAAATATGGAATATTGGTCATGTCCATAACTATAGCAATGAGACAAATGTTGCATTGCATTGGCTACCACAATATCACTAATGAATTTAGCAAATTTGACCTTATTACTCCTCCCATCTATAAGTTTCCATAAGGATTCTGTGAGATTATTTTTGATATGCATTAAGTCAAACAAATGGGATACTTGTAGGTTCTCATAGTATGGAAATGGACTAAATTGGATGGAGTATCATTTCAAACTTCGTGGAATATCATCCAAAGAACCTTGAACATCTCGAATGAATTTTTTTATTTTTTATCGCAAATATTAAAATTTAAAAATAATACAATTAACAAATTTGAACATATAAACTAAACACAAATTCTTACCATAGATATTCTCAAATGCCTTTTTTCATAGTTGAGGTGTCATTCTTTATGTTTTTTTTTCCATTATCTTCCTTCCCATTATTGCGCCGAGAGGCACTTTCTACAGCTCAAATGGGTGAGATGTGTCCCGTCTGTAACGCTGACGTGGCACATGTATGCTCAATAAAAATAATAATAATAAAAAGTAAATAATATAAGAACTTATAACATGTCCGCTTATTACTGAAAAAATAAAACACATTTATGTAATTATATATCAAATTTCAATTTAAAATTTAGTTGACTTGAAACCTAAGCAAACATAATGTTAAGAATAAAATATGTGATAAGAATTAAATTACAGAAATAATAGCAGCGATTACAATGAAATATTACAACCATATTTATAAGTTGTTTTTAATGCAAATACAACCACTAAAACCATGTGCCTTAAACCACTTACATCCTTACTCATTCCCAAGTCAAGGTTAACCCTAACATGTAATGTTCATTTTTAGTTATAGAGAAAAACAAGTCATTTTTGAAAAAAAATTGGATAAATGTTTAAAATCTTGATTTGATGGTAAAATGTTTTTCAAATTCCAATAAATCTAGATTTTAAAATTTTATATGGATTATTTTACTCATTAATTACTCTTAATATTCATTATTAGTTTTAAAAAAAGACAAGTAAAGTAATTTTTGGAAAACTATTTGATTATATGATTAATAATGTGACTCATCTCATTCTTCTACTAGTATTTACCCTATTTTGAAATTACTTAAGCAAGTTGGCCATTTCCCTTCCAAGTAGGAATACTTATTAGACATTTTGTAAATTAAAAAGGGTTTGCACCTCAAGAGAACTTGATCCCTCTCGGTGCTTGGTAGAGCCATAGTTAAGATGGATCTATACTGGTATGTGTGTGTGTGTGTGTGCACATATACACACACACACACACACAGTGTGTGTGTATATATATGTGTACACACACACACACAATGTGTATGTATATATATGTGTACACACACACACACACACACACACACACACACACACACACACACACACATATGTGTGTGTGTGTGCATGCGCACGCACACACACACACACACATATATGTACACACACACACACACATATTCTTGTACATTGATACCTATGGTCCTTGGGAGGAAATTCCTGAACTCATTATACAACTCATTTCCTAAACTTCTTGATCATCTAGATATTGTTCTGGAACCACACACTGGACATGCAAATTTACCCTTTGTTTGAATCCCTTCAAGTTATAGAGTAATGCTAATAGATTTATATAAATATTTAAAAAACCTTGAGTGATAAATAATATGTAGAGTTACAATACAAATTTACTTACCACAAAAAAGTGTAAGCTTCGGTGCATTGTGATTGTCCATGTAAGTATTCCATGGAATTGAAATTGTCTTTGACTTATTGGTTTGGAGATCTTGTACATAGTGATGCTGGACCATAATTTCAAATTTTCATCTATAAGAGGTTCAAGATATACATTCATATGTCTAACTTGGTGCTTACCTAGTTATTTCAAACATACATAATTATATCCCAATATATGCAAAAATTGAAAAAGAAATGAATTGATTATATGTTGTTAAAATCCTTAAAAAAAACATGGGACAAATAATGCCAACATGACATGATCCCTCTTTATTGACATCCAAGGAGGAAGGTTATTATTTATAACAAAAACTGACCAAAGTAATTGGATACGAGCTCTCCAAATGGATTGACACCATCAACTACCATTGAAAGTATAGAATTGCGAGGTTCTTTAGTAAAAATCAACCATATTTTCTTGATGCCCTTGAATGCAGAACCATCTCCAGTAATTCGAATGACACCATATTCACTTCTATGCCATCCATGATAGTCCATAAATTGTGCTATGTTTTTTCACTTGAACAATCATTGGAAATATCGAATTATGGGAATATGAAGAAAATTTTTGCAAGGAACCTTACTACCTGATCATCACGATATATCCTAATTCCACATTCAAGGCATTTATTTTTTGATGCATGTTCTCCATAATATATAATATGATCATTAGGACATGCATCAATCATGTTATATCCATTGCATATATTTTATAATGGCACACATTTCTCTGTATGTTCAAGGTATAACATTTGATAGTGGAAGGATGATATCACCTAACAATCTATATGAAAAAATAAATTAATATACCCGGGAAAAAAAAGTAAGGGTCTAAATATTACAATCACAAAAAATGGGAAACAATTATAATGATATGCAAAAAAAATTTCATACCTTAACACCTGTGTCATTCCTATATTTGAAATACCAATCATTACCTTCAAGTTGAATAGTAACAAAATATCATAGAGAAGAATTGTCTTTGAGTCCTTGTATAAGGGTTTATGTTCCTTATCAATAAGAGGCACATCATGAATATCTTCATAGATTTCATCCATAGGTGCATTATCACCCGTGGAAACAAACGTGTCATGGAACAACCTATTTATCCCTTCGTTCTCAGTTATGTTAGAGTTATTTTCTTCCATATTATTAGTTTCAATTCTATCAATCTCATGACCATCTCTAGTAGGAATTGTAGCATGTGGAATTCCAAGAGATGGCGGTGTTGTATTTGTTATAATTACAAAAAAATAAAGACAATTAGTATCGAAATATGAAAATATTAAAAGTATTGAAAATGACAAAACACATTCTTATTTTCACTATCTTACCAAGTGGTGATATTGTTTTCCACCTTCCAAGTGCCCACGCTTTAAGAATTTTTTCCTAGCC
This sequence comes from Pseudotsuga menziesii, assembly GCA_001517045.1. Taxonomy (NCBI): domain Eukaryota; kingdom Viridiplantae; phylum Streptophyta; class Pinopsida; order Pinales; family Pinaceae; genus Pseudotsuga; species Pseudotsuga menziesii. The sequence goes on along the minus strand of LPNX010979284.1, from coordinate 51,508 downwards.
ATTTCCTTAAGGACTCTCATGTTTCTTATGCCTTTGCATTGCATACAAGGGAAATAAAATTTACCATTACCAATTCTAGATTGAACATCAATGGTGTTGGGCCCGAGGAAAGATGTGCAGAAGAAGGAATATGCGCAAAAGATGTCACCTGCGCGGAAAAGGAAACTACGCAGAAGGAATATGTCGCAGGGTAAAGTAGTAGCACAAGTGCAGAATAACGGCCGAAAATGACAGGATGATCATGGGTGCTGAAGTCGGCAGATTCCACATGAGTGAACACATGCTATACGTAAGGCCGTTAGTGCCTTGTTTCAAGTCATGATCACCACAGCTGTAGCATGACGGGCGGCTGATGGTGATAGTTAATAGACTGTTTGTATGCAGTTGATCCTGTGTGGTCATGTAAAATAGTATAAATAGGAGGGATTCAATAGTTAGAGGGTTGGATTTTTACTATTGGTTTTTCGATAATGGTTGGATTTTCAATACTTAGAGGGTTGGATTTGGTTGATGTTGGTCGTGGTTTCTTCTATGGTGAATATTGCTTTATGTTGGGTGTTTTAGTCTTAGTTGCTTTTGAAGGGTTAACAGAGGGGAGATATTTGGGAGAGCAGAGTGAAGCTGTGAGATCTGAATGGTAGAGTAGTCGAAAGTTTGCATGATGCAGTCAGAGGTAGCATAGTAGGAGAGAAGCTCTGCTAGAGAGGTGCAGATGCTAGAGAGATCGATCCAGGCCATGTGCGGATTAGTAGATGGTAGTAGTAGATTAGGAGAAATAAGACAAAGAGCATGAGAGCAAGAAATATTCTGAGGCAAAAGCTTGATCTAAGACAGTCTGCAGTCAAATGCAGACTGAAGGCGCCATATATTTCTCATGCCAGATGAAGAGCACCTTGTGGTTTTTCCCAGATGGGTTTCCACGTGAAATTTCATGTGTGTTGATGATTGAATGTGTATGGTTGTTTGTGTTTCTATTTATGCTTATGCTTATGATGCAAGTATTGACATGGTTGAATGAATGTCGCATTGTCAATAGAAGTCCTAATGCATGATTAGGTTATTATGTGCTGCTTTTGAGTATTAGTTTATGTTTACAACACAATTGTTGTTGTGCGTCTATATGTTGCGCCTGTCTGTTAGCTGCTTTTATATTCCGTTATGTTTAAAGTACTAAGTCCGAATCGGTGTCGGGCCATTAGTAGTTAATAAAATATATGTGCGATGTGTGCTACAGTTTGGTGTAAATGAATCCATCCTCACAACTTGGTTGAGCTCCTTGGCTGCGTGCCAAGGGACTATAATAGCTCGACAAATCACGGAAACATGGTTTTGGCAGTTACCCATTGAAGAGATATCTTGGGTGAGACTGCGCCTGCTTTGTGGGTGTTGCTGACGGGGCTTGTTCTGTCAGGCCGGTATCTCGGGTGTTTGTTGGGTTGACGGGCTGTGTAGAACCTGGGTTGCGTGAGTTAGGAAAAGTGGCCAACAAATGGTTTCATTGCTGGGACATTTTTGATCAAAATGAGGGAAATGTTGTGGCATCCGACTAAGAGTGAAGTCAAGGATTGGTTGGAGTTGAAGACGCTGATATTCGTGTAGAAGGAAAGTGAGGGTTCGATGCTGAGCCCTACGAACTGGTTACAACGATATCTATATTCGAATATCCATGAAATTTTTTTCACGAAATTTCCCCTTATATTGCAAGAAGAGCTGTCGGAGTTAGTGACCCGACAGACTAACTTCCAAAGAAGAGGAGTAGCTGAGTGGACTGACCAGTTGACACAAGAAGTAGTGCAAGTAAGTAACCCTATTTCCAGAGCTATTGATTTTTGGATTGATAGCATATTAGAAGGATATGTTACTAAGTTCGCTGTTGAAGCGATAACCTCGTATAGCAAGGCGGAGAGACATTTTTTCGAAGGACCTCAGAGAAGGTACCTTATGTCTATAAACCTTTGGATTAAAATGCTCCTTTATGAAAAGGGTATTTTACAACTCAGTGATTGAGTCACGCAGTCTGTGAAGGGGATATGCTGTGTAGAATTTAGGAGTAATATGGAAGGTAGTAAGAAGAAATGTTCCCAGAGAGCTCAAAAGATGAGTTGGACACTGGATTCTTAAGAAGTGGAAAGAGGTTTCGTTCAAGAAAGAGGAGGAAGTTAGCAGGAGGCAGGAGGGCCTATAGCCTGCCCAGGGAAGGTGACTATGGATGTGAGTCACACCTAGATGAAGGGTACTACAACAAAGAGGAGGAGTATATTCCAATTGATGAGAGAGTAGAATCGAAAGAGTCTGCGGAGATTCCAAGGATAGGACGTGACTACAACATTCCAAGAAGATCTCATGAAGTGAGACCTAGAAGTTCCTCACCTGAACCGCTTGTGAACACTAGTAGTCCTAGTGTCGGGACTGGTGCACAAGGAATCCCATTAGCAATCCCTGCAAATCCGAGGAATCCAGTGAACAACCCCAACACCACCCTAATGGTGGGGATAGATGTTAGACTACCCAAATTTAATGGGAATGGGACAGAGGATCTAAAACAACACTGGTTCCTCTACGAGGCGGTATGGATGGTTCACCTCGTTAATAATGATGATATTCGAAAAGCATAGATGATTACGACTCTCTGGGGCTGCGCGTTGGATTGGTACATGAAGTACTGTGTAGTACCACTCAGGCAGCCGCAGAGGACTCTTGAGGAGATTTGGCATGCAATGATCTTAGAATTCTAAAAGCCAAAATCTAAGTCCCAATGTATAACCGAGATCAAGGAGATTAATTAGGATCCGACAGAAACAGTATGGTACTTTGATCAGTGGTTCAAGATGTGATGGCCAAAGTAAGCTTCCAAATGTTGGGCGTGTAGCATAAAGAGTGGTTTATTGTTGTGCTACTACCACACATTAGAGGGCCACTCATGCAATAAAATATTGTGATGCAAACATAGGCACTGGAATTGGAAATGAAGCTAGAGGATTCCCCTATTGGAGATGGTGTTGTAGGAATGATACAGATTCAGTCACAATTGGCTAATCTGACTATCCAACTCCAGGACATAAAAAGAGGAAAAGAGGTGTAGGAAGACCTTTGGTGTATGCGATGACGGACCAATGGACATACCAAAGATTATTTCCTTGCTTACATGAACTAAATCTCGTTCGGTGTGCCAAACCCATTGAGTACCCAGGGGCTGCCTTGATGCAACATATGCCAAACAAGGGGACACCGTGACATAGACTGCATGTTCGTGCACAAGACGGTATGTACCCCATCTAGTTTGTATCGTAAATTTTGTAGATCTATAGGCCATGATGAAAAATATTGTAGGGCCTACCAACTTATAAGAGAGAAAACGGTAGATGCATATTTGATGAAGATTGAGGAGCAAATAAAGATTGAACAAGCACAAGCACAGTTCTAGGATGTGCCTCAATTTCAGGCCACACCTCAGTTTCAAACTACACCTCAGTTTCATCCTGCGTAGCAGTTTCAGCATGCACAACAGTTTCAGATGGTGTCGCAGTTTCAGAATGCAGCCCCATATAACCTGTATCAACAAAAGTATGTACAACCACAATACTTGCCACAACCACCTCAACCTCAGCTGAGGGGGGTTGACAATTATAGGGGCTGAGGAAGAGGAGGATTTGGTCGAGGAAGAGGTCCAGTGGTATACTACAATTGTGGAGTGCAGGGCCACTATGCTAGAGACTTCCTTGAACCTATGAAGACTTGCTGATATTGCAAACAAGAGCACAATGTGGAGCAATGTCAGTAACTTATCGCTAGATGGAAAGACCGGACGGTTGGAGCAACTAACTCAACACCAAATCCTGTGTCGAATGCTCCCAACCCGAATGCTAATGCCAACATACAAATGATAGTCACAGAACCACGAGAACCAACTGTAGCAGTGGTAATAAAGGGAGGTGCTGTGATGGGTGTAGATCAAGCTACGCAGATAGAGCCGGTGGTGCAAGCATAACCGCAGGTGCGACCCGCCATACAAAAGAAAGAACCACTTGATGTTCAAATGCAGAAGCACATATTCATGGATGTATGCCTAGATTTCATAGGAATAGAACAACCATCCACCTCAAGCCAAGTGAAAGATATGCCTGAGAGATTCCAGAAGATATTTGAACGACAGACTGCAAGCAAGAATGCAGATAAGGTTAGTAAGCTTAAACCATTCCTGTCAAGTTGTTTGGTGCTAATCCAAGACAAGGATGCACTTGCAGAGTTGGAAGTGCTTATAGAAATTATTTCGAAGGAAGATCCACCAGCAAAGAAGGTTAACAGTGTCAAGACAAAATTCAAAATAGGACACGAACTCGGGATGTTTGCGCAAATTTGTGATTATGACATGGATTAGATCATCCTCGACCTGGGATTCGATGCTAACATCTTAACGTGCCAGAAATGGGAAATAATGGCCAAGCCACCCTTAGAATGGTCCCCAATTCAATTAAGGCTTGTTAATCAGGCAAAGGTCCCACCCATTGGTAGATTGATTCAGGTCTAAGTGGATATTGAAGGATTGCGCACTTTTGCGAACTTTGAGGTCATCAATATAGTAGATGATACTAAACCATATCCTGTGCTGCTAGGGATCGATTGGGCGATGGGAAATCAAACCATTATAAAATTCAAAAGAAGGATCCTATCATTTGAAGATGATGAGATGAGGGTAGTTGCACCCCTTGACCCATTGGAAGGACAAAGATACGTTGAACCAGTGTTCAACGAAGGGCAAGGTGATCACCTTGATAACATCTAGAATGTCACCGCCCTTAAGGAGGATTACATTAATCCTATTACGGATGGAAACCTAAGTTGGAGATGCGTGATTTCATGTACATCATACTCGGGAGAGGCACTTGAGAACTGGAAGAACCGATTACATGAATTCTCTGTGAGGAGATGTGCCATGATAACTAAGTTTGTCTGATGAGTGGGAACTCAGTCCAGGCAGCTGCCTACATATGAAGGACTGCCTAACTTGGCAACGTTCTTGACTGAGTTTGAAGAATTGGTAATAGAGCCACAATGACTATCTGCACTGGAATTTGCACTAAAAGCTACAGCCGCGCGATGGTGGGGTACGCACAAAAGCTTGATAACTAAATGGCTGCAGTACAGATGGCTACTGGAAATAAAGTTCAGAGACAAGGTCACAACTATGACACAAAGGTATACAGTGTTATCAGACCCTGTTGAACACTTGGAGCAGTGTTCCACAACATTCTCAAACTTCCCAAGCTAGGAGTGGGTTCACCACTTCATCCACACTCTTGAAATGGCACCCAGAGGTTGGTACGCATCTATGGAGCTGCACCAAGAAACAAGGGAATGGGAAAAGGTTGCACATAATTTCATATACACATTCTAGTTAGAAAATGAGCAATCAAACTTCCCACGCCAGGAGTGGGTTCACCACTTCATCCACACTCTCGAAATGGCACCCAGAGGCTGGTACGCATCTATGGAGCTGCACCAAGAAACAAGGGAATGGGAAAAGGTTGCACATAATTTCATATATGCATTCTAGTTCACAAACGAGCAACCAACAGTTGATATTGTGCTGAAGAACATCAAGGATAAGATATTTGCGAAGATCCCACTTGAGGTTGCATATTCTGAACCCTGCACTGCACATTCCCACCAGTGTTGTGAGACCGTTCAACACTGGATGACCTGCTATAACCTCTCCGGAGACCCAGAGTATGATCTGACTAACATTAATATCCTAGAGTCAGAAGCATCGTGCATAGTAGAAGGAAGCGACATTTCCATTGAGCAGTTCATCAAGCCACTAAAGATCAAGAAAGTTAACATACCATGATGACTGTGGCATGACCCCATAAGGCCGAGGCATGCACAAAAAAAAACATAAGTAACAAAACATGCAAGAGAGGAAGCATGAGAAAAGTGAAAAAAAAGGGCCGCACATGTTTCACCACCTGATATGTCCACTACTTAGTGGCTTGGGACGAGCCACATGTGAGTGTTGGGGGCCTATTGGGCCTGAGGAAAGCTGCGTAAAAGAAGGAATATGCGCAAAATATGTCACCTGCATGGAAAAGGAATCTACACAAAAGGAAGATGCCATAGGGTAAAGCAGTAGCACAAGTGCAGAATAATGACCGAAAGCGACAGGACGATCGTGGGTGCTGAAGTCGGCTTAAGTCGGAAGATTCCACATGAGTGAACACATGTTGCAAGTAAGGCTATTAGTGCCTCGTGTCAAGTCATGATCACCACAACTGTAGCCTGAGGGGAAGCTGATGGTGACAGTTAACAGACTGCATGTATGCAGTCGACCCTGCGTGGTCATGTAAAATAGTATAAATAGGAGGGATTCAATAGTTAGAGGGTTGGATTGTTACTGTTGGTTTTTTGGTAATGGTTGGATTTTCAATAGTTAGAGGGTTGGGTTTGGTTGATGTTGGTCGTGTTTGCTTCTATGGTGATTATTGCTTTATGTTGGGTGTTTTAGTCTTAGTTGCTTTTGAAGGGTTAACAGAGGGGAGATATTAGGGAGAGTAGAGTGAAGTTGTGAGATCTGAATGGTAGAGTAGTTGGAAGTATGCAGGATGCAGTCAAAGGTAGTGCAGTAGGAGAGAAGCTCTGCTAAAGAGGTGCAGATGCTAGAGAGGTCTATCTAGGCCATGTCCGGATCATTAGATGGTAGCAATAGATTAGGAGAAATAAGACAGAGAGCATGAGAGCAAGAAAGAGTCTGAGCTGAAAGCTAGATCTAAGACAGTCTGTAGTCAAATGCAGACTGAAGGCACCATATATTTCTCATGCCAGATGAAGAGTGCCTTGTGGTTTTTCCCGGATGGGTTTCCACGTGAACTTTCCTATGTGCTGATGATTGAATGTGTATGGTTGTTTATGTTTCTGTTTATGCTTATGCTTATGATGCAAGTCCTGCCATGGTTGAATGAATGCCGTACTATCAATAGAAGTCCTAATGCATGATTAGGTTATTATGCGCTGCTTTTGAGTATTAGTTTATGTTTACGACGCAATTGCTGTTGTGCGTCTGTATGTTTTGCCTATCTATTAGCTTCTTTTATATTTCATTATGTTTAAAGTACTAAGGACGAATCTGTGTCATGCCATTAGTAGTTAATAAAATATATGCGCGATGTGCACTATAGTTCGGCGTAAATGACTCCATCCTTGTGACTTGGTTGAGCTCCTTGGTTGCATGCCAAGGTACTATAATTCCTCGACAAATTGTGGAAACATGGTTCTGGCGGTTACCCATCGAAGAGATATCTTGGGTGAGACTGCGCCTACTTTATGGGCATTGCCAATGGGGCTTGCTCTGTCAGGCCGGTATCTCGGGTCTTTGTTGGGTTGACGGGCTGCGTAGAACCTGGGTCACAGGAGTTAGGAAAAGTGGCCAACAAATGGGCTTATTTTTATCAGAAAATTTAGTGCAGAATAATCGCAATTATTGGGAGAAAGATCTGGATGGGGAGAAAACACTTAAACAAGAGTTGCACATATACAAGCATTTCGATCTTCAGTGGTACTCCAATTATAAAGGTCACTAAACATTGTCTTGTATCATAAAAAAATACAAAAAACATTCACTAGATGTACATTCTTCAATCAAACACTTTGAGAGACGAATGTTCAAATGAAACAAAACATTAAAGTGATTATAGTGAAGAGTCTAATAATAATTATGATGAAAATATGGGATAAGATGGCTATCCATAAGGATAAAAATGTTTCCTTTGACTCCAACAATAAAATTATGGGTCAACTATGGAACCATTTTTTAAAGTTATATTTTTTCAATGGTACTCATTCGTTAGTTATGTATAAATCTAGATGACAATGCTATTTGAATAATTTCAAAGAAAGGGTCCTAGGTTGGTTCAACTATGCCATTTCACTAGAAGTGGTTGTGACATGTAGTTTCATTCTACACTTCTCAATTTCCAAAACCATTGGATCGATTCATACCATCATGATCTATGCACAAGCATTTCCTTGAATGTTTCTACAATCAACTCTTCCTCCAGTTAGGCAACTCTGGTAGTGTTTCCTGACTAATATTCCTACATGTAATCAAGACTAGTTATGAGCACATCTACTTGAGAGAATTACTATACTCTAGGGTGATAAAATCAAATTATTATTGACGTGAATTAAAAAATATTTTTATAGTTGACTAATGTAATTTGTTAGGTCTCCAAATGGAATTCTTTGAATATGCATTTTTTGAATTGGCCTCATCTAATAAGGTTTTGATCAAAGTCCATATTAATAATTATAAGGATTCCTTCTTGTTCTCTATTTAAATCAAGCAAGTGTACAGCTCACCTATATATTTTTGATGAATGTAGATCAACATGCTAGTGGTTTTGTCTCAAACATTTGACAATTTAGAACCATATATAGTAATGTGTGTTGGTTAAGGGGCTAAATCTTGCCACCAATCCATTGTTAAGCATAATGGTGCCTTAGTGATTATGCATGCCTTTAGGTTCCTCTCCCTTCTTTATTGGTATGGATGGTTTCAATTCTTTCCAAATTAGTTATTGAACCTCATACATGAACATATCAACAATGTTGAAATGATTTAGGTCTTTATTTGTACATCTTCTTTATTCTAGTTTCTTGATCTCCAAGTGGAAATATATTATGGAGATTTTGATTAGTACTTGACTACACTACAAGCATGTTTTCTCTACATGCCTATGACTTTAAACGTGTATTGTATCAGTTTACTACTTCAATGGATGACTAATACTATCTGTNAGAATATCGCGGCCCTTTTATTTTTCGATTTTTCAAGCTAGTTTTTATCATGATTTCAGTTTGTGAATGTCTAATCGCATATGGTGAGCTGTTTAATACGTGTAAGATGCAATGAACATCATGATTCCAAATGGTCACACATCGTGAGGAAATCATGGTCGTTATTAGTTCGAATACAATTTCTTTTGACAGAGCTGCCGCGAGAAAGAACTAGAAGAAAGGGAATGACATAGCAGAGAACTTAAAGCCGGAATCCATCCTTTACAGCATTGATTTGTTTTCTGGTACCTTCGTCGACAACCTGGAGTTAGATCACAAGCATCATATGAAGGAATTAGATCACAAGCATCGTATGAAGAAAGCATAAAAAATTGTGGAGTTCAGCACTATGGAAGGCTTTTGGGTATGTTATTGCCATTTTGCTCAGGTTTCTTCTATGACAAACCCAACAAATTTGCACCTTTTCAAGAGGGTATTCGGCCTTTATGGGAGGACCCAGGAAATCACAGTGATGGAATCCAGTGGACAATTCTGCCAATATGATGCACAAATAATATATTTGATATTTCCCAACATTCTGTTTCTTGCTGCGCAATTATAAAATGTCGAAGCTGAGTTGAATATGGACACTGTCATGTGACCACGATTTGAGAAATTGAAAATTCTGAGATTGATTTACTTCCAAAAAATTACCAATTGAAAATGGATTCTGGAACTAAGCAATAATTGAAGGTGTGGACTCAACAAATGCATGCTATGGAGGAACTGTAGCCCTGTTCAACTGTATTAACTGGATTGAAAGCAGTTCTTGGGATGGAAGATATGGCCTTGTTGTAGCTACAGACAGTGCAGTGTATGTTGAAGGGGCAGCACGACCTACAGGAGGAGCAGCTGCCGTTGCAATGCTGATAGGGCCTAATGCTCCAATAGTAATTGAAAGCAAATACAGGGGAACGCATATGGCTCATGTCTATGACTTTTATAAGCTTAATTTGGCTAGTGAATATCTGGTTGTAGATGGGAAGCTTTCACAAAATTGCTATCTTATGGCATTGGATTATTGCTATAAGCAATTTTTTAAGAAGTTTGAAAAGGAAGAAGGAAGACAGTTTTCTCTTCTGGATGCAGATTATATAGCATTTCATTCTCCATACAATAAGCTCGTACAAAAGAGTTTTGGTCGATTATTGTTCAATGATTTCTCAAGAGATGCCAGTTCTGTTGGAAAGGGATGAAAGGATAGGATATTTTGACTAATGATGAATAAACTACTACAACAGGCCAGCCATTTAACTCAAACAAAGAAGAGAAACAGAATTCTGCCCTATTTTTCCTGTTTTGAGTGATTGAAGTCAAATGCCTACTACGAGCTAATGGAGAGGAATGTTTTAAAACCAAGGGAGGTTTTGGTTCCTAAGAGTCCCATATACAAAAACCTCTCTCAGTTTTTCAACATATCTCAAGGTTTGAAAGATTCAGTTTAATCTTTGCAGCCTATTTTTCAGGGATTTTAAATATTTAATATTTTCCTGTTTTAGTGTTCATTTTGCGGGGAATATTTTGATTTATTGGAGATTAATTTTTAGAAACCAAGAGAGGTTTTTGTCCAAAATGGACCCCTTCACAAAAACCTCTCTCAGTTTTTGCACAGGTGTCACCAATTGAGAGATATGGAGGCTTCTTTGAAACCCATTTTCCAAAAATTCGCCATATTTGCCAAGAATCCGATTTGCTATTTTTAGTCAATTAGTTGAGTTAGTTAGTTAATGTAACTGCTGGTTAGTTTCAATTTCGACCTAATGAAAGGGAAATAGAACCACTTCTTTGTATAAAAGAGGGATAGAGGGACTGAAGAGGGGTTCTGATTTTTTGGGAGCATGAGGAGGTCTGCTAGCTGCTTGTACTTTCAGACTTGTTTAGAGATAGGTACTGTAACTCTCATATGCATTTACTGATGAAATAATGTGATATATGACTCTTTCCCCCACATTTTGTCTATGTTGGGTTTGTTATTGAGCATGTTTTTCTTCTTAAATGGTAAATTCATTGCTAGTTAATGTGTTTTTCTGGTAATGCTTATCTTTTAATGTATGAACCACAGCATAGTCTCTTTGTTGGATTTTTGTGATATGTTGGGCATCTTTATCAGTTTATGTCTATGATTTAGTTGTTGCTTTTACTCTGAATGTATTCCCTGCATGATCTTGAAGCTTACAACCATTCAAATCATATCAAAAACCCTAAACTTTGTTTTATTTATTGAGTTTTACTCTTGAGATTGTGTTGGCTTGTTCCCCTAGCCTTAGGAACAATTTCTGGCACAAACATATTTGGCGCCGTTGCCGGGGATGAAGCTGAAGCATATCTTCCCTGGGATACTTATCAGTTTTCCTGGTTTAAGAGGTGGACTTAAACCAACATTTTTGAAGGCTATTTTTCACCAAAGTTTGACAGAGTGGCTGCTAGAAGAATTAGAAGGTTTCAGTCATCCCCAGTTTTATGCAGCCCTATTTAATTTGATATACTGTTATCCCTTTCTCTTTCTGAGAAGAAGAAACTAAATCTGTCTTGAAAAATTAATTGGCGACTCCACTATTTCAAGATGTAGATGTCCATGGAAGCTATTGTGGCTCGAAGGTTTGCACCTTTCAATTTTTCTGATATTCCAGGTTTTCCAAATCCAATACCTACTATGGATATTTGGGGAGATTGTCTGCCACGGTTTAGAGAAAACAAAGAGGATAACCCATCAGATCACCTTATCAAATTTCATCAATGTACGGTCCAGTTAAATATCCAGCATGAAGATGTGCTCATGAAGATGTTCATGTATTCACTTGATTGGTATTTTTCTCTTCCTGCTGCTAGTATCTCCTCACTGAATGAATTCCACACATGCTTTCGGAAGCGTTGTAAGTATCTGTACTCAGCTGAGCTCTTTTTAAAAGATTGCTGTGAACAGGCTGAGGTTTATAATACAATTTCTGATTCAAAAAACCATGATGATGAGTACAGTCAAGAGTTCAAAACATGTCATAAAGAAGTTGAAGATTCAGAATTTGTTGAAGATGAGAATGTAACATTTTTAGATACTGCTGTCAAGGAAGAGGATATTGATGATCTACAGGATGATGGCCATAGTATAGATGCTTCAAACAGTTATACATCCACTACCTTAGATTCTTATCAAGATCATATTGCCTCCTTTGAAAAATTGAAATATGATGAACAGATTGAAAGTTCAACAGGTGAAAGTATTAGAGCAACGATAGATGTTGAGAGCAGTCCACATCTTCCAGATTTGCAGACCAAGGAAAATTGCAATATCCATGCGGAACAAAATTTGCAGGGACTGCCTAATCTTCAGTTTGAAAACCAGAAATATATTCTTTCTCCTTATGAATATTCTATTTCAAATTATGATGAGCAACGAGGTGGGGATTTTCCAAATCTGTTTCATGATGTTATTGTTGATCCTGTTATTCAAGAAGCTTCATCTCTGTCATCAGGATCTTATCTTGATTCTCCTATATTTGACCAAGATGGCGATGAAAAAGGAAAGGATAAGGTTTGTGAAGACTCATTTTTTATTCAAATTTCATCTAGCTTTTCTTTTCAGCCGAGAGATGATCAAAAGAGTATTGATGCTTGTCATAAATCTGTTGAAAATATTTCTAGTTTTGATATATCCCACAAAGATATGATTATTGGAAAGGAAATTGCTTGCTGTGTCAAGCTAGCATATCATCTTGATGAAACCAGATTACATGAATATCAGCAGGAAGCAGTTGTTTCTTTTGTTTGCAGAAATGAAAGTTATGTTGTTAAGGAAGATCTTCATGATACAAATGGTTATAATGAGAATTATATATCTGTAGATGCATCAGATCTTATCTCTGTTGCACATACTGCCTTTGATGTGTATGAACAATCAGTTACAAAAGAGGATTTCTCCCAAATTTTTGAAGAGGTTTCTTATGACATTTTTTCTCCTGTGATTCGTGAGAAGGATTTGAAGATTGCCTGTCTTTCTTTACCGGATACAAAAGTTTTTTGTTCACCTATCTTTGATGAGTATGCTGCTGAAGAGAATATTCTACATTATGATCAAGAAATTGCTGATTCACATCACGATAGCCATGAGGATGCTATTAACATTGTATCAAATTCATTTATTAAAGATGACTGCCATGATGATCATATTGTTTCTTTCAAAATCTTTAAAGATGATGATCAGATTACTCCTTCTGAAAACTTTGAACACATTGAGCATACTGGCATATTAGTAGAAGATAGTTTCAGATCTGCAGAAGATGAAGAGGACAACTTATCATTTTCAGATTTGCAGGGACTTTTTGATTTTCAGCTAGAGAACAAGGTTCATGATCAAGAATGTATTGATGCAGCATATGTTATGGGCGGTCCACATTTTCAAGACTTGCAGATTGATAGATCAGCAAGTAACAGTTTCACATCTACAGAAGATAATGAGGGCAGCGTTCAGTTTTCAGATGTGCAGACACAGGGAAATAGCATCAAATCTGAAGAGGAGCAAAAAGTTTCAGATCAGAAATTCAATTTGTATTTTCCTTTAGCAGAGATCAAGCAGTTTACATTCGGTATTAAAGATTGTGAAGGAAAAGAAGAGCAGCTGCAACATAGTCAATTTGAACAACAGATCAAGGAGGTATTCTTTTATGATTTTGAAGACCCTGTTGCTGACTTTTTAGATTCTCTCAGTAGCATAGATGTTAAGATATTTCTGTCAGAAGGAAATTGTCTTTATCATTTACTCAATTTTTTCTGTATGAGATGGCCTTCATTACTTTTCGAGTCAAGATTCAACAGGGTGCCTGTAAATCAGTTTTTGACATGGCTTCATTGAAAGCATGCTTTTACTTGATCATTCTGCTCCTAATGGTTAGATGTAGGAGTAGACAGAGGAATAAGCTCTTCCCATGAGCAGTTAGATCTTTTTCAGTTTTGTTCAGTTTATGAATAAGCAGTGCAGGCTGCATGTAAGCTACAGATGGGATACAGGTTTGCAGTGAGATCAGTACTGAAGGCTTGATGATTCCATAGCCCAATGGAAGTTTACAGACAGGTAGATTGAAGAGAGAAGGCACTGGTCTACAGGTTCTTGAAGCCTCACAGGGAGGACTTCATCCCGCAGCTGGAGCCAGATGTTAAGTCAGTAAATTTTCCTTCGATTTTGGTTTGACTTCTTCGATTTTTGGTTTGTTTTTCATTTTATTTGAAGTAAGTTTGTTTTAAGTCTCATTTTTATTTTCCCTTAGAAGCTTTTTGATTGATTAGATAAGTTTTTTTTTTTTGAGCTTGTTTTTTATAGGTTTTTTTTTATTTTTGGTCTTTTGCATTTTAATGGGGAAAAAGAAAAAGTCATGTTATCCAAAAATTGATTCACAAAGGTTTGTTTTGAGCACATTTAGACATGATTACAACTTTGGCAGCTTTCAAACCTCCTACAAATTAGAAAAAAGATGAAAAATAGCGAAGAATTAGCATTGGAGAAATTCTTGTAGCGCTAGACAGAAAATTTACAAAGGGCGCGCTACAAGAATATCGCGGCCCTTTTATTTTTCGATTTTTCAAGCTAGTTTTTATCATGATTTCAGTTTGTGAATGTCTAATCGCATATGGTGAGCTGTTTAATACGTGTAAGCTGCAATGAACATCATGATTCCAAATGGTCACACATCGTGAGGAAATCGTGGTCGTTATTAGTTCGAATACAATTTCTTTTGACAGAGCTGCCATGAGAAAGAACTAGAAGAAAGGGAATGACATAGCAGAGAACTTAAAGCCGGACTCCATCCTTTACAACATCGATTTGTTTTCTGGTACCTTCGTCGACAACCTGGAGTTAGATCACAAGCATCATATGAAGGAATTAGATCACAAGCATCATATGAAGAAAGCATAAAAAATTGTGGAGTTCAGCACTATGGAAGGATTTTGGGTATGTTATTGCCATTTTGCTCAGGTTTCTTCTATGCCAAACCCAACGAATTTGCACCTTTTCAAGAGGGTATTCGGCTTTTATGGGAGGACCCAGGAAATCGCAGTGATGGAATCCAGTGGACAATTCTGCCAATATGATGCACAAATAATATATTTGATATTTCCCAACATTCTGTTTCTTGCTGCGCAGTTATAAAATGTCGAAGCTGAGTTGAATATGGACACTGTCATGTGACCACGATTTGAGAAATTGAAAATTCTGAGATTGATTTACTTCCAAAAAATTACCAATTGAAAATGGATTCTGGAAATAAGCAATAATTGAAGGTGTGGACTCAACAAATGCATGCTATGGAGGAACTGCAGCCCTGTTCAACTGTATTAACTGGATTGAAAGCAGTTCTTGGGATGGAAGATATGGTCTTGTTGTAGCTACAGACAGTGCAGTGTATGCTGAAGGGGCAGCATGACCTATAGGAGGAGCAGCTGCCGTGGCAATGCTGATAGGGCCTAATGCTCCAATAGTAATTGAAAGCAAATACAGGGGAACACATATGGCTCATGTCTATGACTTTTATAAGCTTAATTTGGCTAGTGAATATCTAGTTGTAGATGGGAAGCTTTCACAAAATTGCTATCTTATGGCATTGGATTATTGCTATAAGCAATTTTGTAAGAAGTTTGAAAAGGAAGAAGGAAGACAGTTTTCTCTTCTGGATGCAGATTATATAGCATTTCATTCTCCATACAATAAGCTCGTACAAAAGAGTTTTGGTCGATTATTGTTCAATGATTTCTCAAGAGATTCCAGTTCTGTTGGAAAGGGATGAAAGGATAGGATATTTTGACTAATGATGAATAAACTACTACAACAGGCCAGCCATTTAACTCAAACAAAGAAGAGAAACAAAATTCTGCCCTATTTTTCCTGTTTTGAGTGATTGAAGTAAAATGCCTACTACGAGCTAATGGAGAGGAATGTTTTAAAACCAAAGGATATTTTTGTTCCTAAGAGTCCCATATACAAAAACCTCTCTCAGTTTTGCAACAGATGTCAAGGTTTGAAAGATTCAGTTTAATCTTTGTAGCCTATTTTTCAGGGATTTTAAATATTTAATATTTTCCTATTTTAGTGTTCATTTTGCGGGGCAGATTCGGATTTATTGGAGATGAATTTTTAGAAACCAAGAGAGGTTTTTGTGCATAACGGACCCATTCACAAACACCTCTCTCAGTTTTTTCACAGGTGTCACCAATTGAGAGATATGGAGGATTCTTTGACATCCATTTTCCAGAAATTCGCCATATTTGCCAGGAATCCGATTTGCTATTTTTAGTCAATTAGTTGAGTTAGTTAATGTAACTGCTGGGTAGTTTCAATTTCGACCTAATGAAAGGGAAATAGAACCAATTCTTTGTAACATAAAAGAGGGATAGAGGGACTGAAGAGGGGTTCTGATTTTTTGGGAGCATGAGGAGGTCTGCTAGCTGCTTGTACTTTCAGACTTGTTTAGAGATAGGTACTGTAACTCTCATATGCATTTACTAATGAAATAATGTGATATATGACTCTTTCCCCCACATTTTGTCTATGTTTGCTTTGTTATTGAGCATGTTTTGCTTCTTAAATGGTAAATTCATTGCTAGTTAATGTGTTTTTCTGGTAATGCTTATCTTTTAATGTATGAACCACAGCATAGTCTCTTTGTTGGATTTTTGTGATATGTTGGGCATCTTTATCAGTTTATGTCTATGATTTAGTTGTTTCTTTTACTCTGAATGTATTCCCTGCATGATCTTGAAGCTTACAACCATTCAAATCATATCAAAAACCCTAAACTTTGTTTTATTTATTGAGTTTTACTCTTGAGATTGTGTTGGCTTGTTCCCCTAGCCTTAGGAACAATTTCTGGCACAAACACTATCAACCACATCCAATTCCTTACTCTTTATATCATTTCTTCCTTCATCCATCTCATCCTCCTCCTCATTTGTGACATCAACCACTTGTTTATATATGTTTTAAAATTTAGAATTCAATGTATTTATGGATTTCATATTTTCTCTTTTTGAATGGGATTAATAGTTGTATAGATATCATGGGTCCTTTTCTTTTCCAATGGGTGCTGGGTGGTAACTATTTGAAGCATCTGAATTAAATCTATGAAGTCATCTATTACCTCCTTTTAAGAAAAAGTTTTTATTATCCCTAGAGGAATCATAGGCGTTTTAAGCTCCTATTGTACAAGAAGGTCACTAGATGACCTCACTACTTATCAAGACCTTGCAAATCCTTAATTGATCTTAGCTATTATAGATCTATCCTACTAATTAGTTCATTTATGTGACCCATGCTATATAATATTAGGTAGTTGATAATTATAATTTTTTGTTGAACAAGGGTGTTATTGGAAATTGAGAAACAGTGGTGCCCTAAGAGTTTTGAACAATTTTTATGCAAATCCATCTCATGATTATTTTGTGAACATACTCGAGAGTAGTGATAATAAATGGTAATGCTTACACATCGACCTATTGGTCTATGCTCAACATGATAATACCACAATTGGATTTTTTCAAGTCACTTTAAACCTCACACATTATTGATAGTAAATTATGAGTTTCATAGGGAACTATAACCTTGTGGTTATTGGAGTGAGCATATTTGCATGCCAATTTACAAATGCATCTTCATTTGATATTTTTCTTCTCTCTAAAATTATGGATTGAACATTTGAGTTACCGCATCTCCAAAATTTATTAGGCCTAGTTACCTTCTTTTTGGTAATGGTTACCATTTCCTCTTTACTAAAGAAACTAGGAATCAACATCCATATATAAACTAGTGATTCACCTTGTAATGTAAATCCTTCCTTCTATCCACATAAAAATTCATTAATCCCTTGCCGTTTCTTTTTCTATTCATTTTACTTTTGTTACCATCATGCAAATATATTTTCTAGACTTATAGATCCATTGATTGGTCTCATTGTTCCTAAAATTGAAATTAAAAAGGCAATCCAATGATTATTTTTGTCAAAGAGAAAGAGATTTCTCTAAAGTGAAAAAGGCCAACTCGCTTTTTCCCTATTTCCTTTTGGCCAAATTTTAGGAAAAAAACATAGAGGATACAAAAATATTATATATAGATTGGAGGAGAATCTAAAACCAAAGGAAACTTTGCCTTCTCCCAATATGTGATTTCAACACTTCACCTTCTTCTAATTTGTGATACCAAATTTCATCTTCTCCCAATTTCCTATCTCAACAAATGAGTGCTTTTTTGGGCCAACTAATTTTTCAATTCCATGGAGAAATAAAAAACATTTATCTCTATCCAAATGTCGTTTTTGGATTGAAAATCCTAAAAAATGGAACATCATTTATCGAAGTCTAGGCTCAAGATGGAAATTTAACGTCGCCTAAGATCCACATGGAAAATTGATGCCGCTTAAGCGACGTCTAGGATCCACAAGAATATTTAACGTATGTTAAGTGATGCCCATAATTCACATAAAAAATTAACGTCACTTAAGTGAGGTCTCAAGGAAAAAAGGTGATTATTCATCGAATGTTTTGCCTGGTACGCTTCATTTCAACTTGCAAAGGTGGATTGTCAATGGAAGACCTGATGAAACGTTGAATTTAGAGCCATAATGTAGTAGTGAGTGGATACAAACCACCTAATGTCATATACAATTACCTCTTTTGTTAGTGATTGAGAAAAATATGAAGAAACTTGAACTTTAAAACTTTAATTCATAATGACAGTGCATATAAATCTCATCAATAATCCAAAGACATAAATCAAACCATAGAACACAAGACAAACCCTTGGAAAACCCTGTATTGATTCAGAGGATAAAAAACCCAGCAAACAATCTTAGAGTATGATAGATTATTAGTAGAGAATGATTACAACACAATAATAGATTGCTTTCACCGAGAGCACCATAGAGAGGAGATCTAATGGAACACTGTATCTAACTTGCCAAGTGCATAGCACTTTAATAACAAGTCAAATTAGGTTTTACAACAAAAAATAGAATGGTTCCATGTAGCAACAACTTGTTAACACTTAGAACACTGATCCATCTTTAATCATGCACCCCATACTGATCTGGTGTCAAGCCAGCACTCCGTAATTATCTTCCACATGAAGATATGTGCCTTCCATTAATTAACTAACTCTAACTGAGTTGAACAGAATGGTACTACATGCAACTGAATGGAACTGAGTGTAACTGCATACAACTAAGTATAACTAAACTGAACTGAACTGAACTGAATGTAAATGAACTGAACTAAATGTAACTGAAAAGAACTGAATGTAACTGAACAATAACTGAATGTAACTGAACTGAACTGAATGTAACTGAACAATATCTGAATGTAACTGAAGAGAACTAGTGCTTCTCCATTAGTGTTTATTTCCAACAATCACTTCCATAAGTTAAGGAGTTGATTCCTTAATTAACTGAACTTGTTTAACATTACCAATACTCAACTGATATCTAATCAATTTGATTTTACTTGGTGGCAACATATGCAATTTGAGTTCTCTCTCTTTCTCTGTGCTTATATTAAATATCTCTGCATGGTCCATATGTATTTTCATTAAATAATCATCTTTATCATATCATACTCATAAGATCTTTTCCAAACCTATGATAATATGTATTGCCTCAGGTCATATAGTCACATGCTAAAGTAAATCACTCTAGGGGTAGCTAATCCCTAAAGGTTAATTGTAGCACCTGTTGACCATGACTAGCCATACATCACATAGTATATCTACTTTACATAGTAAAGTACACCACCTCACATCATGAGGACATTCGTAGGACTCCACAAGCCTACTATACACTTCAATAATATGAGGATATTCATAGGGATACACAAGCCTACTGTCCACCTCAACCATATGAGGATATTCGTAGGGCTACACAAGCCTACTGTCCACCTCAACCATATGAGGATATTCGTAGGGCTACATAAGCCTACTGTCCACCTCAACCATATGAGGATATTCGTAGGGCTACACAAGCCTACTGTCCACCTCAACCATATGAGGATATTCGTAGGGCTACACAAGCCTACTGTCCACCTCAACCATATGAGGATATTCGTAGGGCTACACAAGCCTACTGTCCACCTCAACCATATGAGGATATTCATAGGGATACACAAGCCTACTGTCCACCTCAACCATATGAGGATATTCGTAGTGTTATAGCTCAAAATGACACATCTCTACCTGTGACCACTTTCCCATGATTCTGTCGCATGTCGACACTTCATGAAAGTCATTGAAAAAACACCTATCTTGGAGGATCCATATCTTGAGTTCTGTAACTCTGTTTGACCTCATCTCTACACCGTTGGAAATATATTTTAGTTAGCCAAAACTTTCCAGAAGACACAAAAGTCTGAAAGTTCCTACAAGTACCCCAAAAATTCTATTTTTTGATGTGTACGCGAGTTGCTTTAAGGAAACCCACATATGTGCATGAGTTGCTATATATAATACTCACGTACGCCTTAAATACGCAAAATTTGGCATTGCAACCAGCGTATACCTCCTGTATACTCGATTGTTGTCTCTGCAACCAGCGTACGCCTCTTGAAAATGTCAAAAAAATTACGTATTTTGAAATTCAGGTAGTTTGGGTAGTTATGCAACTTACTCCTTCAGTTGTAACTACTTTGTCTTCGACCCTAACTCTTCATCAAGCATATAAATAGAGGTAGGGATTTTTCCATGAGAGGGGACTTGAACTTTTGCATTGTCATGCTGGAGGAATTGGGACTCTCTTTTCCCACCCCTTTTCCCTAGTGATCATCCCCTTGTGTTGCAGAGCTTGGAGGCTGAGTTCCTTGGAGAAGAGAAGCAGTAGAACCAGATCAAGGTTTCGTGAGGTGCCGAACTTGAAGAGAAGGTATACTTGTACTTGTTTTCAAGATTAATAAAGATGTGATGTCCTTCTTCTTCCCAAATCTTTGTTCAATGTGTAATTGAATCTCAGTTTATGATCATATTATGATGTTAATTAGATTACTATTTCATGTTTATTTGATTATCATTGCTTTATATGTTGTCATATTCGTTTGAGGAAGGTATAATTCGTTTTGTAGGTCTCTTGGAGCAAGAGGAGCAAGAGGAGCAAGAAGAGGATCGAAGGGTTTTTTGGATCAACCTTCATTTGGTTAAGGTATGAACCGTTCTAATCTCTCAAACTTTCTTATATATTCTTGCTGAACATTATACATCCACCTTTCAACCCCAGTATGTTGATGGCCTCTTAAACCCTAGCCATAGGATACTTTCCTTTACAACAGAACTAGTGACTCCACTGGGGAGAGCCTTGTCTATTTGGGGTTTCTCTGTATTTCCTTCAGCTTTTTGTAAAGTTTCAGTCCTTTCTTGCCACTTAGGAACACTTTATCTTTCTGATAGAATACCTCCCCTTCCTTCTTAAGGCAGTTTTTGACCTTTTTGGGGTTTTTCCCACCCATACGCGAGTTGCAGATTGAACAGTTGTGTATCTGGTATTTATACGCGACTTGCTTTACTGTCAACCTGCGTATGATACACGACTTGTCACTAGTGAAAAGCGCATATGCCCTTTTAAACAATGTTTTTTCCTCTTTTGTGGTTTTTTCTTTTGTTTGAAGGTTGTTTGGTAGGTCTTTTGGGGTCCTCTGCAGGTGCATGACTCCAGGGAGTTAGTGTCATCCTTTTTGGTTGTTCTTTATCTATGTGGTAAGCCTTTTTATAGCATTAGTGTTTTCTCTTTGCTCTTTCCCCCCACCCCCTTTGCTTGGCATGATTTTTGGCTTATGTTTCTGGTCAGCCTCTGTCGGTGATCTTTGTCTGAGTTCATAAGCTTGTTGGTGTTTGTTTCCTTCTTCTTTTGTTGGTTCACTTCACCATGCCAAAGTAGTTGACTTGTCTCTTATGCAAGCCTTCCTTAAAAGTAGGGTTTATACTGAATTTAGGGAATTCTAGAGTCTGTTTGGTGGTTATATAGCAGAGTTCCTTTTGCTTTTTTCTTGTTATCTGCATTCTTTGCTTTGTAGGTAGTTTTTCTTTTGCATTTATAAAAGAAAAATAAAAAAACACATGTTTGCTTTATATGCATGTAGATTAGTTTTTTAGTCTCTATTACATGGAATATCATTGTTTTTGAAAAAAAAATAAAAAAAATTTGTTCTTTTGTGGCTTTCAAGTTTCTATTTTCAAAAGAAAAAGAGAATAGTTTTTGCTTTTTGCATTTCATTTCTCTTTGCTTAGTCATTTTGTTTCAACTTTGAGTCAAAACACCACATAAGTTTCACGCCATTTACCCTCTGACTAAAACCATCCCTTAAAATGAACGATATAATTTAAAAATTATTAGTAAGTTTTATTTTATAGGCTCCTACACCAACTAGCTCAGGATACACTTGTGGGATAGGGAGTTTAAACTCCCCACAAGTGTTTAACTTCAGACGTAGCTGGCTAATCACTAGGTAAATCCTCTTCTATGTTGATTGTATCTGGGAAGCTCCTCTCAAACGGGAGCTAAGCACAAGGCCACATGGAGTTTTGTACTGAGGAGATAACCCTCCGATTCCTTGCCAAAACATAGACCAAGGTTTTTGCGCATCTGGGGACTTCTGTCAATACCACCCTCCCGACCCCGTGTGGTGCTTGGTGTTGACAGGGTTTTGGGATTTGCTACCCTGCCCATGCGTACAAACATGGCTTGCAACTGTCCCCCTAGACTGTCAATATAGTTAAGGTAGCCTTTAGTCTCTTTGACATCTAGGGTTCATACACAGGTACACCGAAGGCTATTTCTTGTTGACCTTGGACGGGCTTGGAAGGTAACCCCAGTAGAAGGTGTGGGAGGGCGGTGGGAGATTCCTCTGCTTGTGCCTAAGAATATCTACAGGGATGCCAAGCAACTATCTCTTATCTTTCTTATGGAAAGCGTCTCTTATACATGTTTGTCTGCTTGGCTTTAGGAATTTTTTAGTGAGTGTTGAGTGTTTTTCTGTACTTAGTCTGCCTTCAGGTGTGTGCTTTGTACTTTTGGTTTCCTGTTGGCCTCAAACTTTGTATTATTGTTTGAAACTATGGCTAACACCCCTTTGAACACCAACCAAGAGATCCCCATGCTAGGAACTCCTTGTAATATTCCTCTCACAGGGAATGTTGGTGTTCCTTTGATGGCCACCTTGAATCTACCTGGATTCACCCTAGGGCTACTGGTGTGGTTGTTTTCCACTCCAACTATCCTGAATGCTCCTGATGCTTCTCAAGTAAGCTCCTTATATAAAGGGCATCAAAACATTGCTTCCTCTTCACCTGTATTTTATTCTCCTCCTCCTTCTACCTCATGCGGTGAAAGTACTAATACTAGTAACCGACCGTCTAAAAGGAGTAAAAGAAGGAGGAATAGGAAGAAGGCACATAAGAAAGGGGGCGCCCGTTCAACCTCTGCAAGTCAAGTTGAACCTCACCACCCAGACTCTACAGTTCATGCTAGGGGCACCTATCCAACCTCTATAGGTCATGTTGGATCTAAGCACTCAACCTCTGCAAGTCAACTTGATCTTCACCATCCAGCCTCTGTTCATCATACTGGTGGGATCCTTCCAACCTTTCTAGGTCATGTTGGATCCATTCAGTTAGCCTCTATTGTGCATGCTAAGGGAACTCGATCAACCTCTGATGTTCAAGTTGAACCTCCCTATCCAACCTCTGCAAGTCATGTTGGATCCATCCACCCAACCTCTGAAGTTCATGCTGGGGGCACACACTCAACTGCTGCAAAGCATGTTGATCCTAACCATTCAGCCTCTGTGGTTCATACTCTAGTGCCCATCCAACCTCTGCAGGTCATGTTGGACCTAGTCTCTTAGCCTCTGCAAGTCATGCTGGGGGAAGTATTTCAACCTCTATGGTTCATGCTGGAGACAATCTGTCAGCCACTACGAGTCATGTTGACACTATTGAAAAGACTGCCCGTTCAAAACACAAGCCCAAGTTTCCTTGTAAGCTTTGTGAGGGAGACCACCTTACTTATAAATGTCCTTCTATCGCGAAGGTGCGAAGAGTTTGGTTTCATGGTCATCCTGTTTTTGAACATTCTAAAGTTTTTCAACAACCAACCTCTCTTATTCATGTTGGACCTAGTCACCCAGCCTCTGGTGGTCATGCTGGGGGCAAAATCTCGGCCTCTGTAGGTCATGCTAAGAGCAAATTGTCAGCCACTGCTAGTCATGTTGACACCGTTGAGAAAACTGGTCGTTTGAAGTGAAAACTTAAGTTCCCTTGTAAGCTATGCGAGGGAGATCATCTTACTCACCAGTGCCCTGCTATCGCAGAGGTGCAAAGAGTGTGGTCCGAGACTCAAGAATTTCCTTCTCCTGAATGACCTATAGTTTCTCAACAACCTACTCAACCTTTGGTTGATCAAGTGGTCGAACCAATATCATCTTTGGTCGATCCCACTCTTCTTTCGGAGAGTGATCATGATATGATTGAACCAATGTCACCTTTGGTCAATCCCACTCTCCCTTCAAAGAGTTACTTTCACGAAGCGGTTGAATCGATTCCATTGTCGATCAATCCCACTCTTCCTTTGGAGAGTGAAGTGTCTACTAGTCACATTTTCTTCATTTCCAGTTTAGAACTTACTGAATAGGGTGGCATTGAACTTGCTTCGGATGAACCCCCACCAAGCTCTTGGATTGCTTCCTTTGATTGGGATAGCCTAGTTGAGCCATGCCTTCCTTCTAATGAACCTTTCCATATAAATGTCAAAGTTGAACAATACACAATTTCTCGTTGTACTGTTGATGAAAGAGCCTCAGTTAGTATTTTTTCTGCTCGTGCTTGGCGAGTCATGGGATGTCCCAGCCTTGTGTTGACTACTAGTCAGTTACTGGCGTTTGATAGAAGAACTTGTATAGCCTTGGGAATTATTGCTTAAACACCTGTTACTTTGGGTGGGAAGACCATCTTAGTTGACTTCATGGTGATAGAATATCCCTTGGACTTCAATATGCTCCTTGGATGTGATTATGTCTATGCCATGCAAGCTGTGGTGCCAACATTCTTTCATGTGATGTACTTTAATCATGGTGAAGAAATTGTCACTATCGATCAGTTGGATTTTCTTGATCTGTCTCTTGACCTAACTAGAGACCGGGTTTTTCCTTTATTGATTCCCAGTGTTTCTATAGACACTACCTTGCCATAGGTGAGCTATGTGGCCTCATGTCCTTTGCGTTCAATTGCTAATGAGAATCAGCCTCTGTTTTCATGCTTACCTTCCCGAGACTTGGTCCCAACAGTTGACCATGTGAGTCATCCTATACAGACTGTGGAGCTTACTCTCTACTTTGTCGATCCATTTTAAATTTTAGACATGTGTCCTATCTTGGATGATCTCCTTCCTTCAGATGAAGTCTTCCTAGAGTTTTTGATACAGTTTGATCTTCTATTGGATGTTGGTTTAGTTGTGACTAAGTCTAATGTTGATTTTACTAACAATCATGACCTTTCTTTTTATGTTGGTCTTGTTGAGTCTTTTGACTCTTCCTTTGAACAGCAAGTCAGTGATCCTGATGAGTTTGATTTTTCTTATGAATTTTTCAACTCCCATGATACTGAGTTTGTTCCTATAGACTCTATCGCCCTTGTTGATTTTTTCTCTCCTTCTGAGGTTGATCCTACTGATTATAAACCATTGAGCCTTTGTGCTATAAAATCATCTTCATTCGATTCTACCTTGAATTTACCTTGAAGATAGCAAAGTCGCATGTGTTTCTGCCAAAGTGACTCGCATCGGATCTTTTCTTCTGAATATGATCCTGATGCTATTGTTTCTTGGAGACAGGATTCTTAGTTAGATTCACAAATGTTTACTGGCCTTGTCTTATTGTTCAATCTATAAATGCATTTGCATGTGCCCTGCTCGCGCTTATGATCCTGATGCCGGTTTCCACGCTTTTAGCTCGTTGTATAAGCCCTCATATTTGCTCTCATCATTGCTCATCCTTGTATGTTTTTTCCTTTGCAACTTGACACCTTTTACCTTGAGGAGACATTCCCCGAGTGTCTTTATCCTGCTCATGTTCCTTGCATTATGCATAGGTTTGTTCCTCACACTTGGAACTAGTTTTGCTTGCCCCTGACACTCATCTCCTCGCATTCAGAGCATTCTTTCTTCTCTCCTTCGAGCTCATTAAAAACAGTAAGGAGGCCGTGAGTTGACTTTTACGGACTCGTTAAAACTTCACGGGAAAGATATTGAGTTTCTTTAGGCCCAGGTCTGACTCCTCAAAATAGACTTGACTGCTGAGTAAACTTGTCCATTCAGGCTCGTTAAGAATATGTGAATGGGCATCCACATTGGTGGTAGGTTATCGCTTTCTCAGACCATGTGAAATAATACGAGAAAGGAACACTCTCTTTTCTTCAGAATTGAGAAGAGTATCTTAGGCATAGGTTTATCACTTTTCCAGACTCGAGGGACTAAATTTATGAAAAAGGAACCCCCGGTATGAGCTTAGTTTTCTCTTTTTCGTGCTCTGGACCTAAACATGAAAAATATTTTGAGTGTACTTTATGTCTTGTCATGCTCTTTAAACCCTAAAGAACAAAGCATCGATTTTATTGTTGTAAGCCCCATTTCTCGTAATCAAATGGATCTTTTTGAGTGATCTTGCCTTCCTTCACACTCATAAAACTCAGGCTATATGTTGCTTTTGAAGGAGCGTTGGGTAAGTGGTAATTTAGCCTTTTTTTGGACCTCCCTGAATAAGTACGAAAAATGTGTGCCTTACTTCTTCAGAAGCTAAGAGAGTTCTTTTGTGGTTTGTTTTATACTTTTCTGGCCTCAAGAGACTAAATTGGATGAAAAAGTCCCCCTCTGGAGTCTTCTTTGGAGTTTTCAGACTCTCTAAACTATGAAAACATCGTCGAGCATTCACTAATTTGGGCTCATACAATCCATGAATCAGTGCTTTATCAAGCATTCTTTTGTCTCTTCTTCGAGCTTTCCATAAATGAAGAAGGTCTTGAGTTTGCTTTCTTGGACTCCTTAAACCTTTACAAGAAAGAGGGGAAGGGAAGTTCATTCACATGTTTTTTACATCATGGTAGCAAGTCTTGTTTCCTTGAACAAAGCACCAGTTTTGAGTCTATCAACAGTTGGGTCCTAGTATTTTGACCTTATCCTGATTTAGAGTTTATTACTCCTCCAGTTGGTCTCTTTTCCAATTATATGGGGAATCTGTCAATGTACCCTACATTGCATATTTGTGTCGTTGGTCCTTTCGTGTCAAAAGATGCCTAAGTCACTTTTTGTGTCGTGCTCACTGTTCAAGGATTAAACCTTTGTCACCCATTCTGCAATTTCCTTGAACATTTGTGTCGGCCATTCCCTGGTATCAGTTCATTACATCATGTCTTCGATGGTCCTTGTCATGAAATTCAGTACCAATTCCAGATCCAATTAGTCTTTGACTTACCTCATGTTGGATGATGAAGGATGCCTTAATGCCTTCCTTCCAACGGATCTCTTCCTATCGACTGCAACACATCTTGCTTTGTGGATGAGATTTAGAGTTTTCTGATAGTACCTTGGGGATTGTAGTCATTAGTGGAAATCTACCTCGCTATTGGGTAGTGGGAATACCTTAATGTCTCCTACTCGATGGATTCTTCAAGTGTTCGACTTCAAGTCCTTGTATTCACACTTGTTAGAATGTACTAGGTACCTTGGGGACCATTTTCATTAATGGTGGTTTCCCTCACATTTGTTAACGGTTCTCATCATTGACCGGTAATAAAACGGTTTCCTCCATGTTCGACTTCAGCTCCTTTATTCGCATGGTTAGGATTCATACCTTTTTTGGGCGGTTTGGATTGAAGACCTTGGGCCGACAATAGCATCGTCACTTTGCAATTTCCCAAGTTGCAAAAGACCATGTTACACTTTATATGACATTTTACTGAGACATAGATCCACCTTGTATTTTTGTGGCTATGATCGATTGTTGAGGATGGATCCACCTTGTTCATTTGTGGCCATGACTCCTTTAGATTTGATATGGCGCCTTTTTGCATATTGAGCGACCATGATAGTTTCATCAGTTATACATATGTTGGATCCACCTGTATCTTTATGGAAATGTTTTTTATATGGACTTGTATGTCCCAGAGATTAGTTTTCTCTGGCATTTATCTCTCTTTCATGTACCTGTGTTCGATCCTTTTGATCTTGGATTCTCTACTCTCTCCATACTCAGTTGTTTCCTTTGTAATGCATTTCGTCTATCATCTTCACCTCTAACCTCATACATTAGGGGGCATCTTTTATAGCTCAAAATGACACATCTCTGCCTATGACCACTTTCCCATGATTTCGTTGCATGTCGACACTTCCATGACGACACTCCATGAAAGCCACTGAAAAAACACCTAACTTGGAGGATCCATATCTTGAGTTTTGTAACTCCATTTGACCTCATCTTTGCACCATTGGAAATATATTTTAGTTAGCTAAAACTTTCCAGAAGACACCAAAGTCTGAAAATGCTTACAAGTACCTTAAAAATGATCTTTTTTTATATGTACGCGAGTTGCTTTAAGGAAACCCGCGTATGTACGCTAGTTGCTATATATAATACTCGCGTACACCTTAAATACACAACATTTTGAATTACAACCCATGTACACCTCTTGTATACACGACTGTTGTCTATGCAACCCATGTATGCCTCCTGAAAATGTAAAAACAAATAAGTATTTTGAAATTCAAGTAGTTTGGGTAGTTATGCAACTGACTCCTTCAGTTGTAACTACTTTTTCTTCGACCCTAACTCTTCAGAAAGCATATAAATAGAGGTAGGGAGGTCCATGAGAGGGGACTTAAACTTTTTCATTGTCATGCTGGAGGAATTGGGACTCTCTTTGCCCGCCCCTCTTCCCTAGTGATCATCCCCTTGTGTTGTAGATCTTGGAGGCTGAGTTCCTTGGAGAAGAGAAGCAACAGAACTAGATCAATGTTTCCTGAGGTACCGAACTTGAAGAGAAGGTATACTTGTACTTGTTTTCAAGATTAATAAAGATGTGATGTCCTTATTCTTCCAAATCTTTGTTCAATGTGTAATTGATTCTCAGTTTATGATGATATTATGATGTTAATCAGATTATTATTTCATGTTTATTTGATTATCATTTCTTTATATGTGGTCATATTGGTTTGAGGAAGGTATAATTCATTTTGCAGGTCTCTTGGAGAAAGAGGAGCAAGAGGAGCAAGAAGAGGATTGAAGGGCCACTTGGATCAACCTTCATTTGGTTAAGGTATGAACCATTCTAATCTCTAAAAATTGCTTATATATGCTCGCTGAACATTATACATCCACCTTTCAACCCCAGTACGTTGATGGCCTCTTAAACC